>JAXGGA010005432.1:0-78357 GCA_038373865.1 Uloborus plumipes
ATTCATTTGCTAAAGTATAACATATACAAGTATTATGCATTAGGGCCATTCCACGGAAAACGGTTATTTTTATCCCGTACGTGCCGTTCATATATTTCAATACAAATAATGTTATTAGAAAGTAATGAACAAACTTTTGTTTCGTATGTGTCAGCTTAAAAAATATTCTAAGCTAAAAAAAAATTTGCTTGAAGAATAAAACGAATAGTTAAAGAATGAAATTTATTTCGTGAATTTGAAGCGAAAATAACACACAAAAAAAAAAAAAAGAAAGACCTTGCAAGCAATTGCACCTTGCATACAGACTGATTTCACACTGTTATATCAATGTATCCTGCTATTTTAATGTCAAGATAATATGTATGCAGGATTACAATAGCTACCACTTCTTGCATGCAGATTGATTTCACACTGTTATGGCAGCATTTTGATGCTTCAAAGGCAGAGCCCACCCTGTAACTCGACTGATATTAGGCTGCATACACCTTGACAGTCAACATTGGGGCAAGTCGCTGACAGCTCTTAGAGAGTAACATAACATTATTCAGGCAGCATTTAGGCAAGGTGATATTTGCCGACGCGTTAACCTTTATGCAATCCTGAGGCAAGATATTTTGCTTGCTGGGGGAAATCACACACGTTTGTGAGAATCCTTAAGAAAAAACTTTGTCATCTCATCACCTATTGCTCTTTAATAAAATTTATTAACCGTCACGTACGGGAACACATTGGCTACTTTTGATACTTTGTATGTCCTGCACGTGTGACACATACAAATAAAGTAAATTTTAATTGATAAAAATATAACTATGTCTGGAGTATCTTCGCATTAGGATCTGTAGCAAACTGTTGGTGATTATCGAGTCTGTTTTGTCCCGCACGTGGCGGTGGAATGCCCCATTGGCGAATTATGGGCAGCACCGCACAGGAAAACTATGGAAAAGAAGATTCAAAACTTTGATTCTACGAAAAAAAAAGTAAAATCTCCTGCAAAAATAAACGAAAAAAGGATGCTACATTCATTTATACAAACAAATATTATTTTCAAGTGTGAAATCCATAATTAAGCTATAATTAATTTTGATTTGAAATCTGAAGAACTTGCAGGTAGTATTGATCGTGCTTAAAGTTTTAAATTTTATATGGCAAGGAACGCATTTAAACGTCCTATAAATACTCTGTCCACATAGGTAGTTGTTGAGTCGTTTGGTATAAATGGAAAGCCCGTAAAAAGTAACCCAGAAAAACTTCCCTACACACTCTACTCTGTCGTCGCACAAGTGCTGCTAGGACGTCATTTGCAAACGTCAGAAAACTCGCAATGTCTGATTGGGGATATGCAGAAGAAATTTTTAAGTTAACACAAGTGATGTACCGACTATTTGAAAACGTATCTCTGCGTTTCTGCTTAGCTAATTATATACGCACTTTTTTTTTGTTTTAGTTTAAAAATCCCGCAATTCTGGGTTCTTTATAAACCAGGAGCACATCCCAGCAAGCAAAATATCTTGCCTCAGGATTGCATACAGGTTAACGCGTCAGCCAATCTAATCTTGCCTAAATACTGCCTGAATAATGTTATGTTACTCTCTAAGAGCTGTCAGCGCCTTGCCCCAATGTTGACTGTCAAGGTGTATGCAGCCTTATGTCAGTCGAATGGCAGGGTGGGCTCTGCCTCTGGAGCATCAAATTGCTGCCATAGCAGTGTGAAATCAATCTGCATGCAAGAAGTGGTTGCTATTGTAATCCTGCATACACATTATCTTAACATTGAAATGGCAGGATACACTGATATGACAGTGTGAAATTAGTCTGTATGCAGCTTTTGTCACCCTGCACACGTATTGTTATGCAGTGCAAAATCAGTACGTTTGCAGGGTGTTTCTTTTTTATTTATTCTTATTATTTCTTTGTTATTTTCACTTCAAATTCAGGAAGTAAATTCCATTCTTTAACTATTCCTTTTATTCTTCAAGATGAATTATTATTTTTTTTAGCTTAAGGACGTTTCTAAAGCTGACATGGAGAGTCACATAAAGTAATTTTTTTGTACAATTTACAATTTAATTGAGTATAATGAGAATTACTTCATTGATTTTGGATTAACTAAACATCTTAAAATTCATAGACTTCTTATATATTGATTTATTCTTAAATTTATGATTCTTTTATTTACTACAAAGACATAAAATGCCTAATTAGAATTAATTGAGGAGCATTAATTGCACCGAGATAATCAACATAAAATTCAAGTTACATTCTATAGATTGATGTCAGCTTTAAAAATACTGTTTAGACAAAAAATCAATTTATCTTAAAGAATAACATCAATAGTTAATGAATAAAATTTTGCTTACTCGTGAGCTTGAAGAGTAATTATGATAAAATCTTTGCGTGTAATCCCTTGTTGTCAGCCACGTTTAGAAACAAAAATCTTTATTGTCACCCATTTCTGCAATTGATCGCTAATCGATCGCGATATGGATTGTATTGCCGCGTCATTGAATAAATGCAGTAATAGGATCACAAATAAAAAGCAATAATATTGCACACAACAATGAAGCAACCGAATTTTAACGAAGCCTAAATCGTATCCACGTCCCCACGTGCAGCGCTCGCTTCGCATTGAAGGAAAAAATCGGAATGCCGGGTGTAAAATCCGCGCATGCGCTTCTCTCCTATTGTGCGCGAATGTTATGTTACTCTCCTTGCCTCAATGTTGACTGTCAAGGTGAATGCAGCCTTATTATGTCAGTCGAATGTCAGGGTGGGCTCTGCCTTTGAAGCATCAATAAATTGCTGCTGGCGGCAGCGTGAAATCAGTGCTCCAGTTCAACAAATTCTATAAAATCCTGATGCTGACAACATGTGTGCAATGTTGATTTTACAGCACGTTTCAGTGTTGATATGTTAAGATGTATGTAATATTACACACTTGTTGTTATAGCATTATTGATTTTTAAATCTGTATGCAATCTATATGCAGTACAAAATTGTGCAATATTGACGCTGTCAGTTCAATGTCAAGATCTGTCAAGGTTGATGCAAGAAATTTTGCTTGCTGGGATATGTGCAATATCCCGCAATATTTATGTTTCATGTTGTCATTAATCGATATCAAGATCTACAATGAACTGTGGAAAAGAAAATGTGCCTTTTTCTTTTTAAATCCAAAATTTATAGCAGTCAGTTATTTATGAAACTTTACTTTGGATCTTTAAGTAATATAAAAACATCAATGAAATGAACACCATGGTTATAATGAGAGTCGTCATAGAAGAGCCTTAGCTATGACCAATAATGATGCCTTGCTTATTCAAATCGGTAACGTCATATTTCTCTCACTGCATTTTTAACTGTTGCTCGTGGCATGCGGTCGAAAATTTCAGAAAGTTGTGAGAGCTAGGTTTAAATCTAATTCTTTTATATAATAATCTACATTGGAAGATTCTATCTTTTGAAGGTATTTATGCATTTTAATTCTAATGAAAGAAAAAAAAATCTGTATCAAAGTATGATTGCCTTGTAGTGTATTGTAAAAACATGAACAAAATTTTCAAAGCTTTACAATCCTTCTACGTGTTTATTGTTATTAAGTTTTGTATCATTGTTAAAACTAACTAATAATGATTTATATTTCCTACACTTAGTACAAATTTCTTCACTCAACTCTTGATTTCTTAAAATTAGGTTAAATTCAATACGTTTTGAAGGATAATATATCGTTAGGCTTAGTAGCAAATTCGTGCTAAGAAAAAATCATTTTTTGTTTTTCAGTCGTATATTGTCGCTTTATATGTATTTGAACATTCTTTTATCAAATTTTAAATCATAGCTTAGATTTTGCCCTTATCGTTGAATAATGATGAGTGAAAATGACATTCTCTCAAGTGCGTGCCTCCAAATACGTTTAACGTTTGCTTTTTATTTTGATTAAATGTTCAAATCCTCCATACATGGTTTTGTAAATCATAGTAATCTAACAAACGTCACTGCTACTGAACTATAATAGAAAACCTACAAATTGGTATTGCTGTATTCAAATGACACTTGTGTTTGAACCAGAAGACACTTGGATCAATTCCGTAACAAAAAAATGTTTTCCATTTTTTAACCTTTTGGATCCGAGCTGTTCATACAGAAAATTCTTCTTTCGACCCAGGTAGTACAACAGTTGAACCATAGATTTCTTTTCCATTGAAAAGAGAAGGTATAAACTGTCTTATCAGACGTATGAAACCTTGAAAACCTTATCAGACGTATAAAAAATCCCTGGCTCCAAAGGGTTCGAGTGAAAATTTCAACCCTGTGCGCTAAAGAAAAAACTTATAGTACAACATGTGTACTGCCTGGTTCCTAAAAGTTAATGCGTAAAACACTAATGAGTGAATTTTCTGTAAAATATCACTTCTTCACTTAATGGACTAGAACCATGCTGAGGGATTTGTTTTTCTTAGCTATTTATACTATCTAGATTTCTGATTATAAAGATAGTCTTTGGGTCCCAGCATAGTCGGATAAGTAAAGTTAAAGTGGAATAAGTGATGTGGAGTGGGCAATACCATTTTAGTTGTCATGTTAATCTGCTTTATAAGGTCTAAATCTCAAAACTATTTAACTAACGGCTTAGCTGAATTAAAATTATATTTGTTTTTGTAATTTTAACCAGTTACATTGTTTCTTACTTTTTAATAGGTTCATTATGTTGATGCCAAAAGCTCATCGTATAGCAATATATGAATACCTCTTCAAGGAAGGAGTTCTTGTTGCAAAAAAAGACTTCAATGCTCCTAAGCATCCAGAACTGGAAAATGTACCAAATCTACATGTAATTAAAGCACTGCAAAGTTTAAAGTCTAAAGGTTTAGTCAAAGAACAATTTGCTTGGAGACACTATTATTGGTACCTAACAAATGAAGGCATTCAATATCTGCGTACTGTGTTGAATTTGCCCCCAGAAATTGTTCCCTCAACTTTGAAAAGACAAGTTCGCTCTGAAACAACCAGACAGAGACCTAGAGGTAAGATATGCAATTATAAATTATTAAAGCAAGATAACTTGTATTTCATACTTTTATTCACATAACTAAGACTTGTGAAAGACTTTTTAAAGCAGTTCCAATGATTGTAAAGTGAAAGCTTTTTATTCAAAAGTTAACATCAGCAATTCTAGAGTTTTTCAACATTTTAAAACATCATTAAAATGTAATTGAAAGTGGCAAATATTGAATGTTGAGTCAAAATTCTCATTTTTCTAACGTAAGAAATATTAAAGAATTAATCTCAACTGATAAAACTGTTAAATTAACAAGTATAAGCGTCTGTTAATTTTTTTTTTTGATATTAATTGTAGATATTTATATTGTCAAATGAAATCTTTTACAGAACCTTCAGAAGGATTCCTTAACTCATGATTAAATAACATTCTTTAGTCTTCAGGGGTCAATCTAGGATATTTGACTAAGGTCCTGTTCTTGGAATTTTGTGAAAAATAGTTTGGAATTTTGTGAAAACTAATTCGTAATTTTGTGAAAAATAGTTACGGCAAGAAACATTCCCGATCGTTCTTCATAACCTGATTTCTGCGAAGAGTCCGTTTTCGAGTGTGATTTTTGTAAAAGGTCCATTTTTGAGTGACTGAATTTTGTGAAGGGTCCCTTTTTTGGGAAACTAAATTTTGTGAAGGGTCCTTTTTTGAGTGGCTCATTTTTGTGAAGGGTCCTGTAACGGACCTAATTTCTCTCTAGATTGACCCCTGATCTTCCATTATTAGTTAGGCCATATGAGGTTTGTAAATGTTGATATTATTTGCCCCAACCATTTGTTTTGAAAGATAATTGACAGACCTTAAAAACTGAAAAATATCTTGTCTATTTTTAACTTAAAAACCATCTTTAATGGTTGGCATCTCTGCTGCTGCGCAGTGACGAAGAATGTTTGAATTCATTGTAATTCATTTATTGCAATGTAATAAAAGAACATTCCGTTCATGATTTTGACCAAGTGGCAATAAATATAATTAATCATAATTTGAACACATTTTGTTTATTGAAATTTTTAGCAAAGGGCATTCTGCTTTATCCCTCCCAAATGTCAGAGAGAAATATTAATTTCCAGTTTTGTATAAAAATTTTGTACTGTGCAGTTACAACTTGTAATTCATGAAATTCTCACTCTGTCTTTTTTATTTTTCAGCTCCAGATGCTGCACCAAAAACAGCTAGTGATAGGGAAGGATATCGATGGGCTCCTGGTAAGTTAACTGATAGCGGTTCAGTTTCTTTTTATTCATTATGTAATTTGATTTTTAAAGGCCATGCTGTAAAATTTTTAGTTGTTTAGAAATGTACTGTTGTACATTTTAAATGTAAGAAAAAGATAGCGTTTAAGAACAAGTGCAAGAGTACAGAAAGTTGTTCTCAAGATATTGTTCTGAAACAAAAGCCAAGATGAAAAAAGAAAACAGTAGTTGTTAACCCTTAACTTCGCAATTTTTTAAATTTTGATGAAAAAATTGTATCAGCTAGTTTTCAAGTAATAATAAGCAGGAGAAATATTTTTTTTTTAAATAAGCAGTTTTAAAATGACTTTCAATCATTTTTTTATTTGCGACAATGTAAAAGTAAAATCAAATTTCTTAAAAACTTTTTCCCATAGAGAATTAAATTTACTTTTAAATGAATGTAAAATGTTTAAATTTCTTACTTGGTAATTTATTTCGTCAATGAACAAGAGGAAGTATAAACTAGAATGGATTCTTTTTATAGCAAAGACACAGTTCTTGAGGCATCAAATGTTTTTATAATTATTGGGATTTCTGGGGAAAATGTGCTGTCAACTAGTGACGAAATTAGCATGTATTTCGCTGCAGTAATCTTTTTTTTTCCTCAGATAAGTGATTTGTAGGTAATTATCTGGGGTTGGTAATTATCAGGGATTATCTGGGATTGCTCTAGGGTGTTTTCAGGTTAGGAATTTTTATGAAATTTGTTTGCAGCCAGTGAAAAATACATTCTTCCTAGCAGGCATCAAGTTGACTAGTTTCCGATGAGCTGTCGCGTTTTGAAGCACTCTGTAAATGTTGTATAAATTTTGAACAAAGTAGGCAAAGGAAATTGCAAAACTTAAAAAGAAATAAGATGTTCAAAAAGCACGAGGTGAAAAGGGCTGTTAAAATTAGTTCAAAATTTCGTACTTAAACGAAAAATACTCTTGATTGGTGAAAACAAAACGATCGAAAAAATACTGCATCTGCACTAGTACATGAGATAAAAGAATGTCATAATTGATTTCATAGGTTTCTTAGCAGAAAATGTTTTAAGAATGTTTCGTGCGAGTTTCAAAAGCGTAATTTTAGAACAACTAAAGTTTTTCATGAAATTGTTACTTAAACATGATGTACTGTACCTTACTTACGAATTTTGTACTATCTTAACCGAAAGGTACAATGAGGAAGTGTAAATTTTTTCAAATGATAGAAATCATACATAATCTGTAAAAAAAAAAAAAAAATACAGTACAGAAAACATGATGTACTGTACCTTACTTACGAATTTTGTACTATCTTAACCGAAAGGTACAATGAGGAAGTGTAAATTTTTTCAAATGATAGAAATCATACATAATCTGTAAAAAAAAAAAAAATACAGTACAGAAATAACTTTTTAAAAAATTGTCAAATGATAGTGACATATATCTGGTTAATTTTTTAAAACTCTTCGACCATAGGCGGCATTGGCGAGGACCTTTCATATCGACGGGGTAAAAAGTTCTTTTGCTGTGATCACAATGTTATTGTTCAGCAAGGTTGTCATTTTGTCCACTTTTTTGCAAAAAGTCCGGGACACCGGAAGAAATGGACAAAATGGACAAAATTGGACGAAATGGACAAAATGGAAGAAATGAAAAAAAAAAAAACTTTTTCACACGTTTGATGGAAAAAATGTTATGATGTACATTTAGTATCTCCCTTGCATTACCTATTTCCCAAAATAGAATGATAGTATCATACAAAAAAAAAAAAAAAAAAAGAATATCAATTAACAAATTGATTTTTAACTAATTTTAGTTGAAAGAAATAAAATTTAACATAGTGAATAAACTATTGAGTGTAATTACATTATTATAGAGTAGACAAATAGAAAAAAAAATGTTTTCTTTAATACATATTTTTAAAAAGAAATTAAAGAGTATTCTGTTACCTTAGATATTTGTTAACGCAATAAAATCCCTTAAAACGTAAACTTTATGTGATATTTTCTCATAAATTCTATGGTTAAATTTTGTTTGAATTAAATACACATATAAATGTGTATCATTGTATTTGAAAATACATTAGATGCTACAAGAAATATTGGTTTAATTTTGATTCACTTGGTCAATTTACGTTATATTTTTTGAGGATTTAATGAATGTTGCCTTATTGTAAAATATTTATGTACACAGCATTGTTTTATGGATATATTAATGTGTTTACAGGAACATATTTCATTTCATGGCTAAATTTTCTTTCTTGACATCAAATAATGTTTACTTCATAGGGTTTTAAATATTTTGAGACTCAAACCTTTTAAAATTTCTTTTTCTACTTTTCTGTTTTATATACTTTTATTGCCGGCAATGAAACCCCTTCACAACAAATAAACATCTTAAAATTATTTACTGCTGATGTGTGCTCTCATAAGCATTAAATCTTATCGTTAATATTCATTTATTTTATACAGATACTATATTTTTATCATATCTGTTGTTCATTAAATATTTGCTGGTATACATAATTATGTGTGCTAATTTTGATAATAAAACTATTACCTCATTGAAAAAATCAATATTTTAAAACATTACTTTTAAACTTTGGATTTTTTTTAATCAAGAACTGTCATTTTCTTTAAAGTGGACAAAATGGACGAAATGGACAAAATGCTATTTTGTCCGGGGCGGTTTTTTCCGCCCCGGACGAAATCAAACAACCCTGTTGTTCAGGGCTATCGTAATAGGTTCAAGTCTGCTAGCAATGCATTTTTCAAAATTTGAATCTCATAAAAAGTTAAAGCTATCATCACTAACACCAGTAGAAGCTTACTGGGTTGCCTTTTGAGAAATTCAATCATCATAGTGGTTTATTAGACTCAAACGAGATGATAATGATAGAATAAAACTCGAATAAAAAAGGTAGTACAGCTGCAATGTAAGTTACTGTGAAACATTGACATAACCAGATATATAATATAACTGCTTTCATTTCTCAAGTCTTGCTTTTTTGCGTGTGGATTTGTAAAAATAATTAAAAATCATTCAATGTGTTTTAAAATTTATTTTTTATTGAGTTTTGTTAAGTTTTGACAATATTGAAAAGTCAAAGTAAGAATATTTAATTGGTTGGTACTTTCCTATTGTGCATGATGCTTTGTATACAGTTAATTGTGAAAAGAATATTCATGTTGTATAGCACAAGCCACAATGAAGTTCGTGTTTCGGTGAGACGGAAGCTTTAGCATATGAGGCATTGCAAAATGATTATATTTTTTTGTTTTAATAGGTGGCCCTGACAAGAGAGGTGAAGTTGGCCTTGGAGGCGCTGAACCGAAGTTTGAATTCGTAAGTTCATCTCTATTAAAATATTTTAAGAATCAAGTAATTATTCAGTGCAGGTTTTATATTTGGATATTTTCTCTTACTTGATAATTTGGAGACCTTGTTGAAATTAGATTCTAAAAATATTTTACTTATTTCTTTTTCCTTTTTTATACCTTTGATGCCTTCATTTTGAAAAAATGTCATTTATTTGCGCTTCTAATTTGTGTACCTTAAAATAATTTTACTGGCACAGATTTTTTTTCTGCCGTTTTTATGATTTTAATGCCTTTGTTTTGAAAATTGTAATCTTTTTTGTATTCGGTTTGGAAATTGAATTTTTAAGTTTTGACACTTACTATGCATATAAATATAACTTTACATACAAACAAATTCCTTTTTTGTTGAAAACGAAATTGGTCAGAAAAACATTAAGCGTAATTGACGAGTTGAAGTACACCATTGCTGCAGGCTCTTGCAGTAGTGCTTAAATTTATTTTATCCTTCAGTTTCTCATCCTCAGCCTAAATGAGATGACATGTGCCACCAACTTGGTTACTGTCTGTTCTAGGCTAGGGATGAAACAGCAGTCTCTTGATGGCATAACCAGGCTTTAGGTATATTGTATGCATGGGCCCAATATTTTTACTTAAGAAACTATTTGAATGTGAGAAATGTTTCATTAAATTAAATTAAGGGCAAAGTAATGTATATATAATCAAACCCTGCTACAGCGAACCTTTTAAGTGGTCCCAACTGAAGCCCTATGCAATTACAGATTCTTATAATGATCCCTTAAAGCTAGAAAATCAGCTATAGCAATCCAGAATTTTCAAAAATACCACTTTAAACGAATAGAACATGTACAAGTTTTTCTGGTTTTTATAAGTTTCTGTATTTTTTGGAAATCTCAAGAACTTTTAAGAACTATTTCACTAGAGACTGATCTTCTAATATTGATGAAGAAACAAGATATAAGTTCGGGACCTTTGGTTTTTGCTCCAATGGAAGCTGCCATTTTTTTGATACTGAAACTCATGTAGAGGATTTGTTTGAGATAGTTAACTAAAAACATTGGTGAAATTCGTATATAAAGTTTAATTTGCGACTGAAGACATCTTTTTTTCCTTTGCTATGCATATAATTATTTTTTTAAAAATCCAGCTTGCTTATTATCTATCTTTAGACAAGCAATTCTTGTATATATATATTTTGGATCTCGAAAACGACTCTAACGATTTCGATAATATTTTGTATTTAGATAGTATTGGTTTCAGAGTTCATCTACATCGGTGTTTTTTCTGTAAAAACGCGAGTTTTCACAAAACACTCTGTTTTTTGTCCTTCATTAACAGTTTAAGAAGCTTTCTTTCACCATTTTCTTTATGATTACTATTATTGTTACTGTTTCATAGCAACCACGTTTTATTATAACAATGGATTTCATGTTTAATCACAGCATAAATTAAAATTTTTATGATATTTGGCAACGTTAGAATTGTTGCTATTTTGAAATATTGAAGAGATCAATCAAATTAGAGCCACTATATAGACAGACCGACGCATCAAGCTTGAGTTGGATCACTTTGGATCCATTCATTAACTTTTACTTTCAATTTTTCTTGGTTGCCGATCGAGGTTTACTAGAGTAAATTTTTGGGCACTGTCAAGCTTTGCTAAATGCACGTATTGCTAATCATTGCTCATGGTAAAAATTACCAAAACGCGATACTTGCCAGAAAAGACAACCATTTATCAACTGGCTGAAAAAACATCACATGCGCTGGATCCAAAGTGCTGAAACAATCTTGATGCGCCGGCTCGTCTATATAGAGGTCTTAGATCAAATTAAAGTTATTGTGGTGTGGTTTTTTGTTGTGCGTTGTTTAAATAAGGTTGTGGTGATGATGTCTTGTCTAAATAAAGTTGTTTTTTAAAATAAATTACTGCTGTTTTAAATGCGTAATTGCAACCAAGGGCATAAAAATGCTTTTAAAGTTGATCTAAATGAGTACTTCGAACATTAGAAAGAAATATGATTTTACAAACCTTTTGTTTTTTTTAACAGAGCTGGGCTCGGTTGCCAGGTACTTTAACTCAATTATCTTAAATACTGAAATGGAGACATTGTGTTTTTAAAAAGGCCACGACAGAGGTATTTAGCGAAACTAAGTTTTTTGAAAAATCGAATGTATCGAACACTGAGCTATAATGATATCAAAATCCGGTCTGTTGAGGGTTTGTTATAGCGGGGTTTGACTGTTAAGGGTCTAAGTTTAAAAAATGACCCCATCTCCCACTTTCTCTTAAACTGTGTTTTTCCTGAACTCATACTCAGAATCATTGCTCCTGGTTTAACTTTCAAAGTTCATAAATTTAAAATGGAAGTCGAAGTTAAAAAGAGAAGGAATTTGATATCCTTTCTCTGAGTCACAATAATGAAGGAAGTAATTTTTCAAAAATTCGGGACCAATGAAATGTGATATATCTGCACCTATCACAGTTTAACTAAAACTAAAAACTGTTTAAAGGTAATTTTATGCTCTTTGATAGGTTAACGATTTTATTGGAAAGTGAATAGTTGAATGTACTTGTCAACTATTCTTACTTTCAAAGTATTTTGCTTTGTTGACCATGTGCTGTAAACTATTGATTTGATTTCAAATTTAAACATATAAGGTGATAAAAACTTTTTCTTTGTTTTGAGACTGCCCACAAATGTTACACTTTGAGGGACCGTAGATTTTATATGACAATTTGCAACAAAAGGGAGTAGAAGGTCTCAAAAAATTTGACATTGTGCATTTCTCATAACAATAAGTTTAGAAAAATAGTGTGACACTTATGCGGACGGGGGGGGGGGGGGGGGGCAAGATTGTTGAAGAAAGGTATGCCGTCATTTATGTACAGCCCCTTATAAGCTGCAAATATTCAATTCTGTGCATTCTTTATTCTGTGTTGTATTCTGTTTTTCTAATTTTTTTCTTTTTTTCCTTATACAGAAAGGAGGATTTGGTCGTGGACGACAGCCACCCCAGTAACAGAGTTTAAAATAAATGTTTCTTTAAAATTGAGTGTTTTCATTTATTTATTTTTCCACATTGAAAATACACATTTTTGGAAAAAAATTTCTTGTGACCTCGTTTTCAGTAATTAAGATAACCTATTGTATTTTTGATCCTCAACTTGGTAGTTAGTAACTGTAAAACTTCAGATCCATTGTTGGTTTTAATAGGTTAACAAATAAAAGTAAAATAATGAAGTTAAGTTTTTAAAAAAGCAAAAAAAAAAATGCTTCATGTAAACAAAAAAAAGTTTAGCATTAACATAGTCAAAAGAATACTGTGCTTTGCTTTAGGTTACCCATCACTAACCCTCTGGTACTACACCGTTTGATGCTGAAGGGCACTTTGCTGATTATCAATAATCGGCGAAATCTTGCCGATTAATCGGCGAATTTTTAAATTTTTTTATTTTATCTTTTAAAGTATACCTTCACCAAGAAACTGATAAATTGTTTTATTAACAGTAAATAATTTTCTGTAATCCTTACTATAACATACAGTAGGAAAGTGTACAGAGTAAAAACAAAACAAATAGTTCATAGAAAACGTAAAACTGATTGGAATATTAAGAGATAATCCTCTGCAAATTCCTGAAATTTTAAGTTGGAATTCAAAAATATTTAATATTTCGTTTCATTTATAATCAGTCAAATTTTGTTATTTACCCTTGAAATTTAACTTCAGTAGTCCCGACCAGAATGACATGTCTATAGATTAAAAATAATCAAGAATATTTGATTTCAGATAACATGAGCCAAAATCACCCGGGCCATCCACATGCATTTTTTTTGAAGTTCCAACTTCGAGTGACGATAAAAATAGTAATAAACTTCTAAATTTTTTCAAATAATTTTTTTTTACATTTTCAATACGTAAATAAAATCACTCTTAATATTAAAGATAATTCATTTTTATTTTCCTATAAAAAACCACCCTCCAAAAAAGTCATAAGTTACCAGACTACTACCTTAAAACTAAAATAATCCTGTCATTGAACAGTACAAACTGTGAATTGCCTTAAAAGTGTCAACTTTTTATATTTTAAATTGTCATGGAGCATATTTGAATTAAAGAATATAATTTTATCAGAGGGTTGGAGTGAGTTTAAATTTTTTCAGCTGACTTAACATTTATTGCACTTGCATCGCCATGCGGGTACTGCTAGTTATAATTAAAGATCATGTTGATAAACAAACGTGTTATGAAAATGGATCAACCCCCATTCAGCAATAGCTTTGAGTAAATTGAGTTGTCAACAATTGGAACTACAACTATTGGAAACATCTGAATAACCGGCGAGTATAGCAAATATTTTGCACAAGAAAACATCTTGTTTAATGGGGAAAAGACCACTTCTTTTGACATTCCTGAGCAGATCAAGGATTTGAAAAATGAAGTCTTGAGAATGCCCAAATCACAGGGGAGTTGTGGAAATTATATTTAGCTAAGAAATACTTCTAGTTCTTGAGTTGGCCTCTGAACAATGCTATACAGTTTTATGGTTGGGTAGTAGGGTGGAGCGAAAAACAAAAATTTTGGAATTTTATTCTGTAATACCCGGCAAAAGCTGTGCATGTGTAAGTACAATACACATGTAAAATATTATCAAGTTTGAACAATTCCTTTAGGGTCCTACCAGGGCTTGAATTTCTCTAAAAACACGAAAAAATGTCAATTTTCTAAAATTTTTTGGAAAATATAAATAATCACCATTTTTGTTCTAATAGAATTAAAATGCTTCCTTTTTAACACTCTTTTCATGTATCTTCAAAATTATTTACATTCTATTCAGTATTAAGTTCGCACATAAACCGTAAAGTTCCGTGAAATTAACCAAAAATTGACTTTTTACCATTTTTTGCACATAGCGACAATTCCTCTTTTGTAATCCAGATACTATTTCTTTTGCAATGAATGGGGAAAATGCAGCTTTTAGTTGTAAATGCAATTATATTTCGTTACATTAACAGCCCAGAATGCACCACAAGGAGGTAGCTGCATTTCGGGTGTCATTCTGCCTTTCCCATCCACCCAGTCACGTTGTTTACATATTTTCAACACATTTATACGGATGCAATTACTATCTGATGTTAAATAGGTTTCTCCTTTTGAAGCAAAGTTTGAAGTTTGACTCATGACTCAGTTTTTACATTGACGATTGCGAGCATAAAGTTTTTCATTTAAATTCATATCTTGTCTCTTTCTTCAATAGCAATCTGCCGTCTCACTAACCAGTTTTGAACCCTTAAAACAGTCGGAGTGTAGAAGAGGTATACTTATTGAATCACTGATAAAGTACAATTTGTTTTTGAAAAGTTGTCTTATTAACGTTGCAAGAACTCGGTGGAAGATACGAAAGCTTTAAAAACGGACTAAAGTACTTGATGGACATTGTCAATGTACTACAGAAATAAAAAAGTGACCAGATCTCACTATCAAAAATTGGAGACCTTTCAGTCATTAGCTTTCATTAATTCGAGCTAACAGAGTTATGAAGCAGTTGATTTTAAAGCTGAGTTTCTAATGAGATAAAGATACTCGTCAGTTATATTATTAAAAAATACGCTTCTGTATAGTTCAAGAAATTAGAAATTTTAAAAAATAAAGAACATTTCCGTGAAACATGGAGCTGTAATCATATTAAAAATTAAAACTATACAAGTTTAAAACTATAAGAATAAATTGACTGGTCAAAGCGTTTTTACTTTCCTCCCATTTATGATGTCAATTAAAAAAGTCTCATAGTTTGAACTTTCAAAACTTAATATTGGTCATTAAAGTTTTCATTTAGTTATCAAAGTGTTTTCTGATGTTGTATGCCTTTCCGTAACCCAACTCCTTTACAGTTTGACTATCGTTCACTACCATGGCCAATTACAAGTTCTCAAAATTAACAATGCAGGCATTTCTTCGGCGGATCCACAAAGAAGAGAAGATCATTAATTGAATGAATTTTAGATTGCATAACTTTCATTATGCATACAATTCCATGTTTCACGGAAATTTTCTTTCTTTTTTTTAACTTTCTAATTTCTTGCCCCATTATATTATTTAAAGATATAACTGACGAGTATCTTCATCTCATTAGAAATTCATCTTGAAAATTAACAGATTCATAACTCTGATAGCTTGCATTTACGAACGCTGATTACAAGGTCTCCAATTTTTGATAGTGAGATCAAGGTCACTTTTTTCTTTCTGTATTACATTGACAATGTCCATCAGTATTTTTACTCGTTTTTTAAATCCGTTTTTAAAGCTTCGATATCTTCCACCGAGTTCTTACAACGTTAATAGGTTCACTTTTCAAAAACAAATTGCACTTTATCAGTGATTCAATAAGTATACCTCTTCTACACTCCGACTGTTTTAAGGGTTTAAAATTGGTTAATGAAACGGTAGATTGCTATTGAAGGAAAAGACAAGATAAGAATTTAAAAGAAAACTGTATGCTCGCAATCATCAATGTCAAAACTGAGTCATAAGTCTAACTTCAAACTTTGATTCAAGAGGAGAAACCTGTTTAACACCAGAGAGAAATTGCATCTGTATAAATGTGTTGAAAATATGTAAACAACGTGGCTGGGTGGATGGGAAACGCAGAATGACACCCGAAACGCAGCTACCTCCTTGTGGTGCGTTCTGGGCTGTTAATGTAACGAAATATAATTGCATTTACAACTAAAAGCTGTATTTTGCCCATTCATTGCAAAAAAATAGTATCTGGATTACAAAAGAAGAATTGTTGCTATGTGCAAAAAAATGGTAAAAAAGGTCAATTTTTGGTTAATTTCACGGAACTTTACGGTTTATGTACAAACTTAATACTGAATAGAATGTAAATAATTTTGAAGATGCACGAAAAGAGTGTTAAAAGGAAAAATATTAATGGTATTAGAACAAAAGTGGTCATTATTTATATTTTCCAAAAAATTTTAGAAAATTGACATTTTTTCGTGTTTTTTAGAGAAATTCAAGCCCTGGTAGGACCCTAAAGGAGTTGTTCAAACTTGATAATATTTTACATGTGTATTGTACTTACGCATGCACAGCTTTTGCCGGGTATTACAGAATAAAATTCTAAAATTTTTGTTTTTCGCTCCACCCTATTGGGTAGTCAGAAACAAAAATTCGCTCTTTCTTTTGGTACTAGTATTTTAAATGCAAGTGCTTTTTTTGTGGTTTATAGTTAATTTCTCTAGTCATTCAAGTGTTACAATAATACCAAGAAACTCTATCGAATTGCCTTTAAAAAAAAAAAAAAAGGTTCAGTTTATTTGCTTAAGAGCTATGGTATTCACACAGACAAGTCAAACTTTATTTATATTTCCATTAGTTGTATCATTGGCGGGTTGAAAAATAAGACATTTTCTTTCTAAAGATAATTTATTGACAGAAAATAATAACATTGGCATTTGAAAGGGTTTCTTAATGACATCTCTTTATTCAACATTTTAGTTGATTGAATATGCTTTCTTTTCAGATCACAAAAGAATGCAATATAACAAGCATTTTCATACATAATTTTACAAAACCCATAGTACAATCATAAATAGAATAGATTGTCATAAAAACTTATGTACAAATTTCTTGACCAAGTGCCAATAATAGTTAAAAGAGGGAATTTATACATACATTTTTCAAATTCAATATATCCAAACAGGTGTCTCTAACACTTCAGAACATTACATTTGATACAATAAGTCTCCTCTCAAATAGTCTGTATTAAATATATTTAAGTAGCATACAGCGAAGTAACAGTGCTTTATTTTTGTACAAATCAAAACATTCTCTATACATTCAAGCAGTATTGTAATATAATGTCGCTATTTATCCTTCTTGTGCTTCTTTTTCTTCTTTACATGATGGCCAGAATCGCTCTACAGAAAGAACATTCTTGTTAAAAAGAGAAAATAACATTTTAATTGTCCGATGTCATTGTGCATTATAGTGAGACTCAGATAAACTGAGCTGTAACCTTGACAATGTTTACCTCCTTTTGGAGTAATTGGAGCTGCATCATGTTGGTAGTAGTTTCTCCAAAATATTCCAACTCAAATCTGCGCCAATATGCTTTCCTTTTTTCATTGAACTCCATAAAAAGTCAACATTGTCAAGGTCATAGCCGTGACTCAGCTACTTACTAACAAAGTATCTTTTGTTAGTAAAGCAATAGTCAAGGCTGAAACAAGGAGTATAACTTGAATGCTTGTCACATAAAGCTAACAATGTCTATCAAATAAAAGGAGGGGGTAGATTATTTCACAAAAATCTAGATTGCGATGATCTTCAAAGATGAACATGTGCTGGAAAAAAGTAAACTTTTTGCAGTGTAAAAGCAATTTTTTTTTACTACACACACAATCTTTACATTACTGATGTAACAACACTTCCTCTAAATTTTTAACCCAAGTGTAAACATTCTACCACACTGGGCACAGTAATAGTTATAATAATACAAAACAGAAATTGTAGTATACATATTATTTAAGAATTGTTGCAAATTTTCAATTCTACATTACTTTCCTCAGAAATTTTAGAAACAAACAAATGAACAATTGCTATGACTTACTGTGAAATTATTTGAAATACCTTATCTACTTTAAGAAATCCAAACACTTGATATCAACATAAAATTATGGAAAGAGTTTTTCTGGAAATTTAGTACATTTTTCTAGCAGGTTATTGCAATGAAATAAATTATGTGCACAGTACAACCTTTTTTACCCACTGTAACCAGTGCTGTAATTGAAGTAAACATTACGGGGAATGCATTTTTTTATAAGTTAGATGATTGGTGGATTTTTGTTAGGCCAAAAAAGGTCACATTAGATTACTTCGGCAGCTTTAACTAAAATAATATATTAACTTTAAACAAAAATGTGCTTTGCAAAACCAATTTGCAGTTAAAATTTCGACAATAATAAACCAAATATTTTTAGGAACGACACCACATCTCCAAGGAGAAAAAATTTTGGGAAAAACTAGAGGATATAAATTTTTAACCTCCATAAATACTATTATATTTAAAAAATGTTTTAGCTTGTAATTAGAACTCTGCAGGGAAAAAAAATAAATTTCTTTAATAAATATATCTTTAAACAAACAAAAAGTCTGTTCAAATGAATTGCAGCAAAATTTGGTTTTAGAGCCTTTTTAATTATAATTGCAAACTAAAAATGCATAACTCACCATAATTGAACATGTTGACTTTCTTTTTTTAAAAAAAGTTTTGCTAAACTCAAAGTAATAATGTGAATTGCATTATACTAAGAACAATCAATTAGCTGAAATGACTCTTTGCAACAATGCAATACTCAGGGATGAAAATCTTAAGCGGACCCGCGATTTTCTGCTTGTATTTTTTTCGTTCCTTCCGCCGATTTGACTGAAGCTTACAATAAGTTGATTTAAAGTAGCAGAGGTTGAAATTACTTCCAACTTCCAAAAAAATGAAAATACTTTTTGAGTGAAGCAGGATTGAAACTTCAAGAATGATATGCAATTATCCACAAACTATGCTTTCGATTTTGGCACGCCGACAAAAGCATAAGTTTCCGTTGTAGGGAGTTGAAATTAAGAAAATTCAGCTAAAATATTACAGATCTTAAGTCAAAAAATTCTTAAAATTATTTTGATCTTAATGATTTATCAAAATAACTAAAGCCCATGCAATATTACTTAAAGAATTCATTCCTTGAAGAACACATATCTAATTTATATAAAATTGCGCCCCCTCCCCTTTTTTTTTCTTGGTTTCTAGAATGCTTTGGATGACTTAAATAGAGGATGTGCAATTAAGAGGTTTTAAAAAAAGTTAAACATGCCTTCAATCTGCTGATTTTACTCAAGATTTCACTTCTCAAATTAAGAGGAAATCTCGCATGAATGTAATTTATTATAATACACTGCTCGACATTGAAAATGCAACACCAAGAAGGAGTGGTCAGAAATTCATGCAAATTTTACCGTAGACGCAAGTCACTGAGTTATGCAAATGATATGAAATGCGCAGCTCTCCGACGCACGTGAAGTAAGATATAAGAGAATGAAGTTGAAAAGTGGGCTATGTTCATGTCGGTTTTTCTGCCAGACTAATTATCGGAGAAATTTGGTTTTTGTCTTGAAGGATACGTGTGATAGGAGGAAATGCCACGCCGTCCTCAACGAAGACACTTCCAGCATATAGACGACTTTAGAAGGGGTATGGTGATCGGACTGAGAAGGGGAGGTTGGTCCATACGTCAAATTGCAGCTGATACCCACATGGATGCAAGCACTGTGCATCGACTGTGTCGGAGATGGTTGGAAAGAGGAAATGTAGCCACATTGAGGGGTGCAGGTGCAGCCAGAGTGACGTCAGACCGCTTGGATCGACGGATTCACCGACAAGCTGTGGCGGACCCGCAAGTCACTTGTACGTCGATTCTGCAGCACGTGCAAGGTACCCTGGATGTTCCTGTGTCGACCAGAACCATTTCCCGTCGACTGGTTGCACGTGGCCTGCAATCACGGCGCCCGCTAAGAAGACTGCCATTGACCTCACAGCACAGACTCCAACGTTTGGAATGGTGCCGGACCAGAGCGACGTGGATGGCAGAATGGCAAACCGTAGTGTTCTCAGATGAATTCCGCTTCTGTTTGTCCAGCGATAGTCATCGCATACGTGTGTGGCGTCGACGTGGAGAAAGATCGAATCCGGCAGTAACTGTGGAACGCCCCACAGCGCGACAACGTGGCATAATGGTTTGGGGCGCTATTGCATACAATTCCGTATCACCTCTAGTTCGTATTCGGGGCACTATGACGGCCCAACGATATGTAGATAATGTACTGCAGCCGGTGGCAATCCCCTACCTTCAGGGTCTGCCAAATGCAATTTTTCAACAGGATAACGCCCGGCCTCACAGTGCTCGAATCAGCCAACATGCTCTACGAGGTGTACAGATGCTTTCCTGGCCACCATACTCTCCTGACTTGTCACCAATCGAACATGTGTGGGACGTGATTGGACGCCGTTTGTAGAACCTGTCACTGCCTCGTTCAGAGGACGAACTGTGGCAAATGGTTGAAAGGGAATGGACTGCCATCCCTCAGGACACCATCCGCAGGCTTATTGACTCCATGCCTAGACGTGTTTCTTCGTGCATCGCTATTCGCGGTGGTCCTACTTCTTACTGAGCCAACACCGTACTCGCTCTAAATTTTGCTTATTTATTTTGAAATAAATATCACTTATTGTTCCCTGCTGTCTCTGTCTTCTTACCAAATTTCATCAATTTCTGACCACTCCTTCTTGGTGTTGCATTTTCAATGTCGAGCAGTGTATTAAAAAAAAAAAAAAACTATCCAAATACTGAGCCGCTCAATTTTTCCTCTTTTTTTGAGTTTGAGCTGTTGTTATCCCTGAATACTTAGAACACAATTTTTAGAGAGATTTAGGAAAATAGCTTTTTATAAAAGTCAAAATAATCAATTTTTATCATTTATGGAAAAAAAGCAATTATAATGCAATAACATAGATATTATAACTTACATCAGATGTTCTATGGTCCATATGCTTGATATGCTTCCTCTTCTTAGATTTCTTGTGCTTATGCTTTGAGCCAGATTCATCCTGATAGCAATTGCAGAGAAATTGCAGCGGCCAGGTAATATTGGCATGGAAGAGTAAAAAATAAGCAATCAGGTACAGTGTTAAATATTTACAAGGAGATTTTTTTTTTTGAAAATAATTTTCGAATTCAGTTCTTGCTTAATCAATATTTCTCAATTATATTGTCAATTTGTAAAAATAACAGCATTATTTCAAGTATGAGAACATAATCTTCTAATTTACTATGACACGTTTATTTTATGTTCACGTTTTGCTTTATTTTAAAACATATTATTCTTGTGTGGAGGATAATTTTAATCAAACGTCTTAATTAGGGACGGATTATTTATGTGTATCTTTAACCAGTGGTGGATTTTCTGACCATGTGAGCTCTCAAAAATAAACTTTTGGTTTTGATTATAAGAATATTATAAACAATTCCTGATTTCTGTCAGTTTTAGGATGAGCTCTTACACCCTCCATATTAATACCTCTAGCAAGGTAGCTAACATATATGTACGGCTGGTTTGTTGTTTGTATGGTATACCTAGTTTGATAGTATGTGCATTGTACATTTGGAAAAATTCTCCTTGTTGTGCCCATCTCATTTTATGTAACTGAAGGCTCTGGGTTGCAGCGCAGATGTTTCGGGGTTAAGTAGTTAGCCAAACATGGAGCCCCAGGGTTTAATTCCCAAATATGCTTGGTACTCATTTTATCGACCCACTGAATGGATGAAAGGCTAGCAGTATATCTCAGTGAAATAAAAATATAAAGCATCAGGGCACACAACTAAAAACTATCTGCTGGTATGAAAATCAATATATAGTGGACACATAAAAATTTTAATTACATAACGCTTTCAATCATAAATCCATGAAAGCAAGAAGTGAACTTTTTTCATTAACTATTATTGTCACTAAATCTTCGAGATTAGAAAAGGGATTAGCCAATTGTTTTTAAGGGTCCAATTAAAACACATGAAGTACTTCCTTATTTCTAATTAAGAAGCTGAAAAGCAATTACATGATAACTTTTCAATGTCAAAAATTTCCCTTAACTTTTAGTTGACAATGCTCCTTCAACTTTAAATGAGTTAAAGTTCACCATGAATCATTTCCATTCCTCAACACACACACACACAAAAAAAAAAAAAAAAAAATCCTCCAAAACATAGGAAAAGTAATTTTTCTTTACATATAGCAAAGAATACAGTCTGTCAAGTAACTTCAAAATACATGCATGCAATTCTAACTTAAATTTCCTCTGTTATGCTAGCTTTTCTCATTCACAATAATGATAAAAAATCATTTTTATTCTAAACTTATACATGCACAGAAACTTTCATAAGATTAGCTAATATTGTATGCTTGTATTGCTATCGAGACACTATGATAAAAAATATTTATGTCTAAATAAAGTAATACAGCAAGCAAAGTTCAAAACCTTATAAAGTAAATTAAATAAAGTAAAACTTTGGACTTGGTGTACTAGATTTTTAAAACACTCAACAACACCTTCAGATAAATGCATATTTTGAATCTTTAGTTTTCGAAATTAAAAATCAAGTATTTTCGCAGCAAAATATTTTGCGAGTGATTGAACATGTAAACTCTTACTAATTTTACATAATTGGACAGTAAGTTTACATATACAATCAATGCTACGAGATATTTGATCAGTACTGGCGGAAAATTTATGACTGAAAATTCTAAATCAGAGAATGCTTTAAAGAGAATAAAAGTTTTTAAAATAAACTTTGTAATAAAAGTTTATTTTAAAGTTTATTTTTAAAAACTTTGTTACAGTTTGTTAAAATTTTTTTCATAAAGCATGTCAAAAATGTTCACTTAAGCAACCAAAGTAGTTGAAATCATTGTGGAATTCAATGTCATTAATGCATTATTTTTTAAGCACTATATCCTTTAAAAGCTATACAACAGAAAATGGCTTTTCAACAGTCACACTACTAAAAATGTGATTTTTTCACAAGATTCTTTTTAAATGTAAGACATATTTAAGGTTAGTTTTTCAAACTAATTAGTTTTAATAACTTAGACTTTGGCTACTTAAAGGAATGGCCCAGAAAAGCAATTTTATTGTATGCGCATCAAATGTATGGAAAAAACTTTTACTGTTTTCCTTCTTTCAAAGTAAAAGAGATTACACAAGGGAAAATGCTGCACAAATGCACAGAAAGATTAAAAAAAACATAACATTTAATGAGTAAGACCTACCTCAGAATTTGACGAATCAGGTAACCTAGATGGAGATGAAGATGAGCTTGAAGACTTAAAAGAAATAAATGTGTTACTAAGTGATACTGGAAAGCTTTACATGGGAATAGGCAGCCTTTAAAGTAAACAGCAAGTGCAAAGCATTCAACAATTTAAACGTCAAAATGCGATGTGAAAATTTACCCACAATATATTTTATGTGAAAACTACTTATAAACTACTAATAGCTTTTTGACATACATCCAAAAGGAATGTTTCGGAAGCTCAAAAATAGGAAATTCTAATGTATAAATAAACTTTGAGCCCTTTTAAAAGTAGTAGTTGCACACTGAAAACACCAATTTTTACATCTTTTCCCCCTCTTTTTTTTCCTCCAAGTTTTTTGCGTTAATATCATTTTGAGTATATGTATCTAGATGATCTATCAAACCCAATGATGGTGTTTGTTCCTTATGCTTCAAACATTTCAATGATCCAAACGGAAAAGGGATATTGCATCAGAAAGCAAAAAGCTTTTCGTTTTATACAGTAGAACCTCATTTACTTTAATAAATATTGTAGCTTTTCTACAAAATGTATTTTTATAGAGAATTTTAAACTATGATGACAAGAACATTTCTATTAGTTTACTATAATGCCTTTGCGTGACCATGCTCCATCCAAATACCACATCCGTTTAAAACAGAAGGCAGCAGAACAATGCTTTGTTAAGAAATAATGGTGTGGAATTTTTTAAAATATTTTTTAATGTCTTGTTAACAATTTCATGTAATTTCAGGGTTCGAAATTACTGCTGATCCACTGGTCCTAGACCAGTAAAACTTGCCTCGGGCCACCAGAAAAAAGTAATCAGTGGTCTGTGGGACCACCAAATTTTTTTTACAATTAAAAAACATGGTTATCTATTTAGCCTTAAATTTAAAGCAGACCAGTAATGTTGTCTACAGACCAATATATACTTATGTTCACTGGTCCGATTTCTAATCCTGAATTTTTTTACAAAATTTGTTTTTTTTTTTTTGCTTTGCATATTACCCAGATTACCCCAATTTTCGTTCATCTCAGTTATCTTTGGTTGCAGCTAGTGCAGATAAATAAAGTTGAACTGTACATATTTATTGTTGAATGTTTTGCAAAAAGCGTTACCGCGGCCAGAGGTACTCATTACGTAAGTCGGTTCTACTTATATCAAATATTAGCATTGCATACATTCATAAATAAATGGTTTTGTGTACATCAAATTATTACCATATTGAATCATTGTGAAACAAAATCCTTGTAACTGCCAGAAGGAAAAATTTGCATCCCATATTTCAATAAAAAAATATGAGAATAAAACTATTAATCTGAAAAAGGCTGCCCATCCCTTTTGTTACAAACATTGTGTTAAATTTAAATGCATTCTCAAATAATACAAATTCATATGCATACACACAGTTCGCTTAAATAAATTTTCTTACACTTATGCCCTTTACAACACACATGAGGAATAAATTCAAGTTTGCAATGTTACAAATAACAACAATGCGCTGAACACAAGACAGAACAACTGCATTAAAAATTTAAATTTTTAATCTTAACTTTTGGAGACTCTTTCAAGCTTTAGATATTCCCACCTTAACGACGATCAATTAAAGGAATTCATAAGTTTTCGAAAGAACTCAGTCATAAAGCTCTGATTTTTAGCATGTTCAATGTTCATGTACACATTGTGCTACTTCACTTTCTACATGAAGCTATATGATTAAGGTGATGAAGTTTACATGCATGTTTAAAGAACCATTTTTTTAAGCAAATGATATAGTCTTCAAATTATGATCGAGAAGTCATAATTTGTCACAAATGCCATTTAAAATAAATAACCAAAAAATTGTATTTAGGCTAACATTTACATGAATGTTATACAGGGTGTCCACTCCTATCGTGGCCAAATAGCTAATTTCTAAACCGTTAAAGATAAGCATAGAGTTGATTTAGGAAAAAATCTCTAAATTATGAAAGGAATTTGGGCTACGAAATGTTTTTCAAAAAAATAAAGTTTTGAAAGAGTTACAAAATTTTAATTTTTATACAGCTCCCCAGTCGTATCAATCATATTCAGTAAAACATTCTTGACACTGAAACGTTTAAAACTAAAAAAAATCACTCTTCTACCACAAAAAATGGACCGAGTTATGACGTTTTGAAAAATCAAGATTTTGAAGGATTTAGCACACGGTCCCTTAAGCGATCTCTCCATGACGTCACGAAATAATGCAAAATCTTGATTTTTCAAAACGTCATAACTCAGTCAATTTTTGTGGTAGAAGAGTGATTTTTTTTAGTTTTAAACGTTACAGTGTCAAGAATTTTTTTCTAAATATGATTGATATGACTGGGGAGCTGTATAAAAATTAAAATTTCGTAACTCTTTCAAAATTTGATTTTTTTGAAAAATATTTCGTAGCCCAAATTCCTTTCGTAATTTAGAGATTTTTTCCTAAATGAACTATATGCTTATCTCTAACAGTTTGGAAATTAGCTATTGGGCCACTATAGGAGTGGACACCCTGTACAACATTACATAGAGAAATTGTATATCAAATAGATAAGTAAATAAATAATAAGTCATTAAAATGAATAAGAAAAAAAACCATAACTCACCCTCTTCTTTTTCTTTTTCTTATGCTTCTTCCTCTGAAGAAAACAGATACATATATTTGTTTTAAATTAATACATTAAACAATAACAGCAGTAAAATACACAGTGGGATTAATTTAAATGACATTGTAAGCAACCTATCAATCAAGATGAAATCGAGGATCAGGATGGTCGATCTAAAGCCAATTTTGAGTCAATTGCGGTAACATTTTGAGCCTTGCTTTCTGTCTAAGCAGCATACATAAATTACTTTCTGGAACACAATTAAGACTAACATCTAAATCAAAAGTTATTTGAAAACTTTATAAGCTTTTTCTAGCCACTATAACTTTTTGAAGAATATTTTTTTGGCCCAAATTATGTGCTTTTTCAATATTTATAATTTTACTTGTTTGAACAAAGGTATTTGTTTCACAAAACCATCGTTTGGCGCAGTATAGCCTATAAAGGCTCTTGTGCCATTAAACCCAAAATAACCAAACCAAGAGATTATTGTGACAAAGGGATTATTACATTTAATCATTAAGAGGTTTAAATGTTTGAGAGTCAAATTATCAACAGTCAACTGCATGTGCATTAACGAGGGGAAAAAAGACCAATACTAGGTAAGCAAAATTACTTTTATTGTTCATCTTTCGAAAATTTTTAAAAATCATAGAAATATTTGTTCAGCTGGAGAATGAAACCATAAATAACGGGAAGCAGTAACTAATAAATGATGTAATGTGATTCTTAAAATTAAAATGACTTCAAGGAAAACCAAAAGAAAAAATATATAAACAATAGAATAATTGATGAAACATACAAGGACATTTTCAAGGACATGGAAAGTGAATAGAAACAAATTTTAGTTCAAATTGTGCAGATGCAAAAAAAAAAAAAAAAAAAAAACAGTATTCATTTAAGGTAAATAAATATTTGACTAGGGCTATTTGTAAAATGTATTAAAAAAAATCTACTTTTTTCTTTTATTTACCTCAGATGATGAGCTCTCACCCAACATTTTTTCTCTGTGGTACTTCAGCTCTTCCTTGAATTTCTAAAAAAGAAAGAAAAAATCGTTACAGGGTGCATGCTGAGCTTTAAGTTCTCAACGCATTATTTTACCAGTTACTTTCCGTGACTTTCCAGGAATACAGTCACACGTCATTAAAACAACCTCCAAAGAAATTTGTTAAAAGCTGTTTGCTTTTATCCAATGAACAATAAACAGAAACAGGAGGACAGGCATAGGAAATGTAGTTTACCTTAGCAGTGATTTGTTTTAAGGGTGTTTGAAATAACAAGGTTGGACTGTTTTTTTTTTGGTAATAACACATTTTTCATGAGTATCCGGATCAGTGTTTTGTGAAAGAGGAATTGTATCTTCTAAACAATGGTTTACATATTTATTTTCATTAAGATTAAAAAAATCAACAAGTAGAAATATCTGAACTTGAATAACAACTAAAAAAATAATTAATGCAACAGGAACTTCAAAAGGATTTTTTTTTAGTAAAGCTTTATTTTTTGCAATATTCACAAGTCAGTCAAAATCACAAAAATTTAAGCCTCATGAAATATTTTAACTAATCGTTTTTGGTTTGTTTGTACAAAAATTGTGGAATCGCTAATCTCTTCAAGAAAATTACTGCTTGTGAAGCGCTTTTGAAGCTTGTGAAAAGCATTTACAGTAGTAGTTATACACATGAAATACACAGATATTTAAAGTGCTCCTTTCAAGAACATATGTTTACAAATCTCATTTACAATGACAAAGAGAGTAACTTAGTGTTGTCGGTATAGATTACTACTTTAGACGTTAAAAGAAGAAAAAAAGAAGAAATTAAAAAAAGTTAGTATAGTTCACAAATTGTAAGAAGGGGGGAAACCTTACTTATGAAATATTTTTTATGCGAAATGTTTTTTACAAAACATAAAAAAAAGTAAAGTAAACTAATTATAATTTAATCACATCAAATAGTTAATGATTACTTCATTCATTCGTTCTTCCCAAGCAGCAAGCGTTGTGGAGCCTTGCTTTTTCTTTTTTAAAATTTCTTTGACTTCCTCCCTAAAAACATTGACAAAATGCACTGTAAGAGGATTATTGTTCACTGATCTATAAATTAAATTACTTATTTGTTATTACTTTACAAATGACCCTCATAACTTGTTTGATACCAAAACAGCACCTTAATAAGCAACATCATAACATACCATGTCAAGTAACTTTTATAACAGAATGCTGTTGAATAAAATATAGAAGATAGGAGGGTTGTTTGTTTTTCAACCTCATTGCAGAGTATGAAGGCCAGGAATGCAGCAGATGGCCGGTGTTTGCATAACAGGTGACTCTGCATCTTTCCTTTTACACAATCTGTCACTGGCAAGTTCAACATGTCATTTTCTGTTGAGCTGCTGTCACAAAAACATGGCTGTCACTATTGATTCTCCCGCCAAGTGTGAATCGCGAAGTGTTTTGCGAATTACTGCATATTCTTACGGTGAAATTTTGTGACGCTTGTAGAGAGCTATTCAAAACAAAGAAAGAAGCGTGTTGCCTTCTGAACTTGTTCTGATCCAAGGCAATGCCTGTCATCATAGTGCTCGTGTAACCCAGCGGTTCTTTAAGCAATTTTAATGAGACATTTTTGAACACCCACCATAAAGTTCCGACCGAGTGCCAAGTGACTTTCATCTGTTCCATGAACTGAAATGGGGACTTGGGGGTCTGCTACGGGTCTGGAAGTGCATCGTGCTTCCAAAGTGGGGTGGAACCCAAAGACACTGTTACAACTCACTTCCCAATCATTGGCGGCAACATTTTACGAGGACGCTATTATAAAGCTTGTTCACAGATATAACAAATGCTTCAATCGCCAAGGTGATTATGTAGAAAATTGTAGAGCGTTGTACCTTATTTTTGATGATAAAATATTTATTTTTATTTGAATCTGTTTATTTTTTATAGCCTATCGGAGGTTGAAAAGAAAACTACCCTTGTAAATGGGTACTTATCCCTTAGCTGGGCACAAGCAAAAACTGAAAAAATTGCCAATATTGCCAAGCAAAGCGAATGACAAACTTGTCAATGGTAAACAAATATGGTTGTAAGAAATTTGGCAAGATTCTACATTATTTGGCGATTTTTCACTTGCGCCCGGCTAACGGATAAGTACCCATAATTGTAAATATTTCAAAGATATTATTACCAAGAGGGCCGTTCCCTGTTCAGATAATCCCTAATTGACGGTCCTCCGCTTGATATTGGGCCACGTGCTCTCGCCATTGCAATGGGATTCATGAATGCCTACAAAACAAGAACATTTGTTTTTACATCCAAAATACAGTTGAATTTGATTATAGTGACATTGTTTATAGTAACAACATTGTTGTAAGCTGGGTCATATAAAAGCACAGGCACAAGGTACATAAGTACAGGGCGCAGAAACTAGTTAACAGTTTTTAAAATTTAAATAAGTTCATAACGCACTTTGCAAGATGCAAATATTAAATTTAGAAAAAGAATTATCCTAAAATTTTACAAATTGCAAAGGCTACTCGCTATACAATCATAAAAACCTTCCACCTTGTTAACTCAAATATTATTATAATACTTAAATCCATCAGATAAATTATTGCAAGGTTACTTAAGTCATACTTATTGTTAGAAGCTAACAGTATTTTTATGAAGGCATTTAAATTTCAGTCTGCATCCAATTTTCTAACATTAATACAAAAACTTTGACTCTCTCTAAAACTTTTTTTCCCCCATTCAGTGTTAAGAGGACATTGCTAATAAAAAATCATTTCTTTTCTCTTTTGGATTTAAATGTAATTTCCTCATTATACTTTACTAGGTGACTCGTGCGGAATTCCGCAAAAAAAAAAAAAAAAAAAAATAATCTAAACTTAAAATTTAATACGACAATTTTTATTGGCTTCATTATATGCCCGAAGTTGCAGCGCAGTGTCGAAATCTATAAAGAAAAGTCCAGCGACAGTTGGTGTAGTCCCTGCCGGAGGTTGCAAGTTCCCGATCATATGGTACACTTGACCATGTAGTTTAAAACAATATGGACCTCTGCCAGGAATGTTAACTGAGTCCACTTTGACTGAAGCGAAGGCCAAAGCATTGTTGAATTGTCTAATATTGTCTAGGTAGTAGACACCTTCCTGTTAGTCTGCCTGTTGGTACCCTGTTCCTTGGCATTGTAAAATCTTGTACGTTTGCACAACATCGCCATTTACTGCCGTCGTTCTGACAACTTTTCAAAGAGATCAAAGACACGTTCACTTTTACAACTACTACAAAAGTGATACCCTATATTAAAATCAAATACCCAAGGCTACTACTAAACTAAATACTTAACGTTATTGCAAAACTACCATAGTATTTTGAAACAATAAAAGTTACAATTAAGGCTTACCAAGCTAAGCCTTGGCTTGAAATGTCGCATTTAAAATTGATTTGAACAACAATGGTAACGATTTTAACAGTTGAGCAAAAAATTTAACTTTTTCAAACTTCAATCGCTTATAAGTCGCTTAAACGTGGATTTTCGAGATTCTCGTTACGCGGCGCTAGCGGAAAAACGTTCTAAGTAACACATTTTTTTAAATCTTTCGAATGAAATCAAAATGGAGACGATACGACAATTATTTCGCTAGATAGAGCCAATTTTGTGCCCAAAAATTGAAGTTCGAATAAAAAACGAACCGACACTTTTTAGAGGGTGGGTCTAATTTTCGTCAATAGCCCGCGGGATAAGCTTCAAAATCATAAATTTTCATGCAATTCGATAAAGAAATGAGCGAGTTTCGACCAGGTATAGGATTCGGCTTAGAGAAATAATATATGGAGATTAGGAAAGAAAACATTTTTTTTTTGTAAATTGTGCTATTTTCCACAAAAAGTTTATTTTTTAAACTACTGTATACTTATAAGCATTTATGTATTTATGTGGCAGGTTTTTGATTTTTTTTAAAATTAGAAACTTCAGTTATTAATTTTTTTACATTTATGAACAACTTACCTTTAAGTTTTTAAAAATACAAAACCACCTTTGAAGTAAAGCTTCACCAAAAAAATATGATATAAAACCGGATTCAATGCAAATGTATATGATTGTAATCACTTTTAATATCAACAAAATTATGAAACACTATTCAGAAAAATTAAAGAAAATAAAGACATTAAGCAGCATTACAATGAAATTTTAATAAAATGAGAAGTGCAATAATATATTTATACGCAAAAATTTTAAAATTAAATATGACTTTTTCAATTGTAATGAAAATTTAAAAAAAGAAATTAAGAAAATCATCAACTGGAAGGGCCCTGCTCCACATAAGCGTAAAACGTGACCGAAACCGAAAATCCGGGTACTTTCCACAGGAACACTATGTAATCCACTTTACGTCAATGTGGAGCAGCACCCTTAAAGTGTAGAGATGGGAAATAACTAGCTGATGATGGGTTTTTTTTTTTTTTTTTAGTAAAATATGTACAGGGCTTGCAGTTGACTTTTAAAAAAAATTTTAGGAGAATTTCAGGAACATTTTCCAAAATTTTAGGAAAATTTAGGGGTCATTTACAATTTTGTTCAACTAAAAATAGGTACCTGACAGTAGTTTATTATCTAATATCCAACAAGCCAAACTTAAAATACATTTTAGTTCTTACAATTACAACCTTCAAGTACTTCAGTAAAATAGAAAACAAAAAAGAGAAATAATAACATCTTCACCAATTTATGCAACATTTTCATAAGCCAGAAGGCCTACAATTTACAGTCCTTTTTTTTTTTTTTTCATAATTTTCACTTTTAAACATTGGCAATCCTGAGTTTATACAATTGATTGAAGTATATCACACACATCCTATCATGTCCCTCCCCCCTCAATTCACTCTTTGCAACACCTGCCCTGCAGCTGCAAGTATGTTCTTTATTTCACATATTAGACACAACCACTAGCGCAGCCAGGATTTCCTCCTGGGGGGGGGGGGATTATTTTTTTCATCATAGCCATCCTTATGTGTATATATATCAATATATCACGATCAGATATATAACTTAAAAACATGAGTACAAATGCGACTGTTACCACTCTCTTTGCCGCACCGTAGCGGTTAGTTTTCGTATTCAAAAGTAATATTTACATCTTGCTATGTAAAAGTACAAAGTTTCTGCATTACTAGGCAGCGTTGTTTTTTTGTTTTTTTTTTTTGAGCATGTTAGCATAATTTTAGAAATAAAATCATTTTAAAGGGTAATATGGAAATCATGTTACAGTTGATTATTTGCCTCATAAGCGACAAAAAGTAATAAATACAGACGACTGAATAAAAATATTGAACTCCTGTTTATTTGCACACAAACAACATTTATATTTTAAAATTATGTTAGAGCAATACACAGCGAATTCATTTCACTGCATTCTACCGAATTTAAAGGAATTTAAAACAAAGGAACAACAAAACCATTATAATATGGCTTCGAAAACGAGAAATATAAACAAATTATGATATTCGGGGCAATAAAAATTCAAATGACAAATATTTATCAGAGAGATATAAACGTATAGAAAGATAAATTGTTACAATATTGAAAAAATATGCATAAAATATAAATGTAAAAAATAAATGTTATATGGTGATTACAATTTACAAAGCAATATGTAATCTGCGTGACTTTTGTGCCAGCTGGTTTAGGACGTCATCTTCACTGATGGGAATTCGGGCATGGATGTAAGCCATAGCCAGTCCATTTAAACGCTCTTCACCAGTTTTATTTCTTAAATATGTTTTCAAAAACTTTAAAGAAGAGAAAGACCTTTCAGGCGCAGCGGCGTAGCATAGGATTTTGCCGCCCGGGGCATGCATCATATTTGCCGCCCCTTCGCCTTTCTCCTGCCCCCACCCCGCCTGAGAAATTATGACATTAATTTTTTACTGAATGAAAACAGGATTTTTTTTTTTATAATTCACACCATTTTTTACATTTTAATGTATTCATCCTACAATAGGAAATGCTGATTGAAAAATTCTAATAAATCTTTTTCTAAAATTATTGAAATATATGAGAGATAATATTTTCCTTAAATGAAAACATTTTAAGCAGAATAATATTAAACAGCATTGTGCAAGCGTGTCCATTAGGGTGTCCCATAAAAACCGAAAGTCGGAATTTTGTAACGCATACGCTCTTATTTTTTTCCTTTTACATCAAAACAATTGTAAAAAAAGTTTCATGCAATTTGAACAACGGTAACCCGTGCCGACTTGCGTCCGAAAGTGCGAACCTTTTTCACTAAGTTAAATCGAAAAAAAAAATTTTTCGGAAATTCAGAATTTCATGTTGATAAAAAAAAACGCTTCCCCCACGTCGCCACATGTCCCGAAAAATCATTTTATCCAAATTTTAAAATATTTAGGTACCTCAAACGAGGCTTAAAATTCATAATTTTCTTCAAAAAAAATTTTTTTTTCCTATGTATTTTGTAAACAATGAAATATAAATTTTAAGAAATTGTCAAGATAAAAAATATGAAACGTAAAGTATACAATTAGAGCTAAATATAAGTTTTTTCTCTCATTTTATATTTATTTATCCCGGAAATTACTCAAAATTAAGGTTTTTTTCAAGTTTTAAGTTAATTTTTTCCATTTTAAATACATTTTTTTATTATTCATCTGAAAGTATGTTCTTTAGTGATTTTGGAACTTCATATTTTCTTTAAATATATCTAATTTAAAATAAATAAAACATTAAAATAAATAAATTTAAAAAAAAAAAAAAAAACTATGACAACAATTTATTTTACAACATATATTTACTACAATATTACAGTACAATAAACATTGTTAAACATACTATTGTTTTAATGTTTGTTTATTGCAGTCAGAGGATATATTTCGGTGTTCTTGAACGCAACCTATCAAAAATTGTTTTTGCTCTTTATTAGTTGTTGGCAAACCATGAAAGTCCTGCCTCATTTTTACCGCTCTTTCATCTGTATTATTTACTGGTCTAAGCACTGAGACCATCCTTTTTCCTTCAAGGAATTAAGTGTTATTCGCCCATAAAGAAGGATTCTCATTGAGAAAACTATCATCCAATTTTGAGCCTAGTAAGCAAAGGCTGGTTTTTAAATGATATGAAATTATCAATTGTTTCCTCTGCAAAATAATAAAATAACAGGTAACAAATACGCGATATGAGGAAGTAACTAATTAAACAATTAGTTACTTCCTCCCCCAATTTTTTTCGATTCTGCTCAGTACACAAATACTAGTTTACACTTTCAAGCACAAATCGGCATAATTTGTAATTTTTGAAATTACAGTAAACATTTTCGACAATCATATTGATATTAAACAAACATTTATTCAAATTTTTTAAAGAAATTAGGTCCCCAGCACGAGGCATAAAATTTATATATTTCTTTAAATATTTGCTTTTTTCTATTTATTTATTGCGTCATTTATAAATTTTAAATTGCAGATACACTTAAAGAAAATATCAAGTCCCAAAATCACTAAAGAACATACTTTCAAAACAACATTTGTAAATGAATAATAAAATAAAAAATGTAGTAGGGGAATGTGGGGCAAAGTGAAATAGCTGGGCAAAGTGAAATTTTGAAATATTTTCCCAGCTTGCAGTGCAACCAATCTAGCAAAATTTTAACTAAGTTCCTAGACAGATAGTTAATTCCTGTTAAAAAATAAGTAGCTCCAAAGATCAACGAAAAAAATTATACATCAAGCCATTTAAAAAATTTGATACCTTTATTATAATATTCGTGGTTTTTCAAAAGTATTTCTTGTTATTATAAAAGAATAAGATTTTTGTTTTTATCATCCAAACTATTAATTGAGAACTACTGATATCCAGTGCAATCCTTGTTTATTTAAAATTAGGCACTTTTTGATTTTCAATATTCAATGTAATTTGTCAAGTGCACGCGGGGCAAGCAGATAGGGCAACGTGAAATACCTCATTTCGTATACTTATTCATTCATTTATTAAATCACTCACCTATTTCTTCATTTATTAATTTATGAACATTATTTTACTTAATTATTTACTCATTCATTAACTCAGTTTCTTTTTCGTTCTCTATTTTATTCACTCATTTATTTTTTCTCACACATTAGTTAATTTATTTATTCATTTACTTGCTCATTCGTTTATTCTTCCTTAACATTTTTTTTTTCATTTATTTACGCATTTATTTAATGAAAATTACTGGTAATCGTTGAATTGAAAAATTTTCATAACAAAAATATTTTATTTTTAACTTTGCCCCATGATTTTTTGAGGTGAAAATTTCACATTTTTTTTAAAAGTTCAAAATAACTGCCAAAGATGAAAAATAATATTTCAATGAAAGTATTATTACAAAACACATTATTCCTTCTTTATGTACCAAAATTTTGTACAAAATTGTGCTGTGTACATGCTGTACTTTCTACCTAATTTGTGCTTTATTTACGTTGGTATTTAACTTCAATTGTAAAAAAATGTGGTATTTAAAATAAAAAAGTTTAACTTAAAACTTGGAAAAACCTTAATTTTGAGTAATTTCCGGTTGAAATAAACATAAAATGAGACAAAAAACTTATATTTAGCTCTAATTATATACTTTATGCTTCATATTTTTTATCTTGATATTTTCTTAAAAGTTATCTTTCATTAGAAACAAAATACATAGAGAAAAAGCTATTTTTTGAAGAAAATTATGAATTTTAAGCCTCGTTTGGGGTACCTAAATATTTTTTAATTTGGATAAATGATTTTGTGGGACATGTGGGGATGTGGGGGAAGCGTTTTATCAACATGAAATTTTGAATTTCTGAATTTTTTTTTTTTTTTTTTTTGATTTAACTTAGTGAAAAAGGGCTAAGTTCGCACTTTCGGACGCAAGTAGGCACGCTTTACCGTTGTTCAAATTGCATGAAACTTTTTTAACAATTGTTTTGATGTAAAAGGAAAAAAATAAGAGGGTATGCGTTACAAAATTCCGACTTTCGGTTTTTTTGGGACACCCTAGTGTCCATGTCAGTGGCGTACATAGCGCCCCCGCAACCCCCGCGGCGCGGGGGGGGGGGGGGGGGGCGCAAGACGATTGAGGGCGCTCGATCCAGAAAAATAGCACTATGAGTTACACGGGGAAATTTTTTTTAAATTTTAATAGGGGGCAGGGGAGCACTTATAAATCTTGCGGGGGAGCTCATCTTAGTCTATGTACGCTACTGGTCCATGTCAACGCCGGTGATAACGGACTGCATGCTGCATGCAGACAAGTTTGATTTGAAGGGAGAGGGGATAAAAAAGCTTTTGATGCAGATTTAGTTATACATAATTTGTCATAAAAAAAAACCCGCCGCCACTTAAAAAAAAAAGGATCTCAAGTTATTGTTGCAGAATTTGCCGCCCCTAGCAAAGTGCCGCCCGGGGCGAGTGCCCCCTTTGCCCCCCGCACGCTACGCCACTGTTCAGGCGTGCATGTCGTTACAGGAATTGTAGCAGAAATGGTGAGGAGAGACTTTATTGTTGGTAGGAGCTCAGCGTTGCAGTGTTGCAAAGCTTCAAGTGGGTTTTTTGGTTTTTTTTTCTTTCACCATTTCTTGCCAAAGAATAATTTCCCCCAATAAACTTGGAGAGTCAAGCTTATGAAATTCCGCTAGTTTCATAACACCAGAAATGTCTTCTTCGCTCTTATCTATGTTCTCCTTCAACAAAATCTGGAAAGGTGCTAAGATTTTCTCATGAGCTTCAAATTTTTCGTACAGGGCTTGAATAGTATTTTCCAGGAAAGGAATGAACAAAGATCTTCGGAAATATTCTTCAACCGTATCGGATGGGACATTATCTCTCTTTGCCTGCCGCCATGCCATCCTTTCCTTTGAAATGGTGACATCTAATTCAGCACAAAGCTCACTTATTTTTTTGAAAATATGAGAAAATGTTTGCTCTGCGTTACTTCTTATTTCCTCCAGCTTTGATTTCACAATCATAGCAGATTTTACTGCAGTTATAAGGTCCAGATTTTGTGTCTGCAAATATATACTCAGTGGCATGGTCAACGAAAATACGTGATCAACCACAAAAAGGCTCACCAAGAAGTCGCACTTTAGTACAGCACTCTGGAGAAGCTGGGCTTCGGTAGCTGTTTTTGTGTCAGCCCACTTTTGTATTTCTTCCAAGGATGAAAGCAGAGGGTTTAGAAGCTCAATAAAAGTTGTCACTGCGCAGTGGCGCTCAACCCATCGAGTGGGGCAGATTCTCTTTAATTTTTCTTTTTTTGTTTCTTCAGATGCCGTTGCAATCTCAGCTGTTAACACTGCTTGGCGCTTCGGAGTGTTAAAGAATTTTTGTGCTCTCTCAATAACACCAATGCAATGCCTAATTGCTTGAACAGAACATCCTTCAGAGATGCAAAGATTCAAGCAATGTGAGCTGCAATGCACATATATAGCCTTCGGGTACTTCTCTTGGATGAGTGCTTGAACACCCTTTATGTGCCCGCTCATAGCCCTTGCACCATCATAACCTTAACCAACTATGTGTTGAGGCTGCAGATTTAGGTCTTCGATTGTTTTCGTTATCGTTGCAGCTAGTCCCTTTCCAGTTACATCAGTTATATGAATAAATTGCAAGAATTCTTCGTGAACATTATCCTCCTCGACAAATCTGACGCAGAACGCCATTTGGGTAATTGTACTGACACCAGTCGTTTCGTCCACTAGAATAGAAAACCACTGAGCCTTTCTGACTTGCTCAATGAGCTTTCCGAGGATAATGCTGTTGAATGATGCAATGATTTCATTCTGAATCTGCCAGCTCGTGTAAGTGGCATTAGCTCCGGCTGTTTCTAAATGATTCTGTAAAACAATATCTCCAGATTCGACCCGAAATTTCAGAAGAGCCTTAAAGTTCCCCTCTTCTTTCGACATGTCATTCTCTAAAACGGCTCCCGAATCTCTGTGTCCTCGAAATGCCAATCCTCTTCTGGCAAGAAAAAGTGCTGTTGATATTATGGGTTTCAGTTTCTCCCTATTTTTCTTGATTTGAGCTAAATTACCTAAATCTAAAGCCTGCTAGGAACTTTTTCTGTGAATGTGGCTAAGAATTCACCAGCTTTTTTAAGACATTCAGAATGGTACTTTGTGTTTTCATGATCTCGGAAATCTGCTTTAGCGTCTTTCCAGTCTCTGAACGGCTGTCTCACTAGTTTTCCAGGGCATGAACGTTGTTTCCCAACTGCAGTGCAAAATAAGAAGCAAAACTTGCAGAATGCTCCATCTTCAGATGGTGAGTATACAAGCCAGTCCCTCTCTCCAAGCCATTTTAAATTAAATCTTAAATTTCTTGGTCCGGATGAAGGAAATTTAAAGTTAAAATCTGGTCTCCAAGGGCCCAGAAGAAGTTCCTTTCTTAGATTGCCATTGATCTGAAAAAAAAAAATAATAATAATAAATAAATAAATAAATAAATATATTTAAAAAATTCCAAACCGTCACAAAAATGTTCTAGATAACATTACAGGTCCTTTTAAACAAGTTTTGCAATTTACCTGTTTATCCATATACAAGCCAATGTCAGAACTAAACGTCATTGGGGAGAGAAAACATAAGCATTTCTAGCAAGTAATCTTTAAGTTCCAGAGAAATATGTATAATAAATAAATATAAACGTAACGCTTATGCATATCACTTTATTTATTTAGTTTTTATTAATTTTTTATAGCACACAAAGTTTTGAAACGTAAAACTTACCTAACGTAGTTGAAGTTGAGCTTGTACTTGATACAGGGTCATCCTTGGGGAAAGAATCTTCTAATATCCATCAATAAAGTGCGAAATTGCGCTACAATTCTTAAAACTCTTTTGATTAGATTAATAAAAATATTGTAGCGGTTGAAAAGCAACCAATTGAAAAAAAATCCTCTGCTGTTCAAAGCTATATTTTTTGAACTTATGAGAAACTGAGAGGTCTTGCAAATGGTTGCAGGTTTATCCTAAATCTTTGAACCAGATTCAGCTGTTCGTAAATTCATCGTTTGCTGTGTTTTACATTTAATATACTATTAATTATGATAGACTGTTGATTAGTGTCTCCTATATCTTACAGTGTCCACTAAAATTCAATGAACCTACTAGAATCCCAGCGGCATGTCCGAGTTTCAAAATCTATGCCCTTTGTACCTTTGTCCTCTTTTATTAATGTAGGTGTAGTCCAGTTTGCCATGCTGATAAAACCCTAATCCCATTGTGTCGATCACTGAATGCATCCCCCATGGAGCGTTCAAAATTCGGAAAGCAAGACCAGTTGTCCGCCATTTTTGACCATCATCGTAGAAAAAATTATTGCTTTACGCCAAGTAAGCGATAAAAGACATTTGATGGAACGACGCCAAAACAACGTGCTGTTACAGGGGGGGGGGGGGCGCTCTTTCTGGAACGAGACTAATAAAAAGTTATAACTACGATAAGTAGGAAAGCAAACAGTTTGAACTTCCGCTGAATATTGGAAAAAATAATATGAATATTTCTAATTATAATAGTGCTAAGTTCTTATGTTTTGCATATTGTTCACTTTAAACACATGAAATTCATTACAATAAAATTCAATATCACATGCCGCCGATAATTCGTTTGAACTTTTGTAATAAAAAAAAAAAGTACAGTGTGTTTTAAAGCTCATGTCATTAAGCGCAAAGAAGTATTTGACTTATCAGGCATTATGTTCCCCCCCCCTCCTATTCATTGTATTACAGTACTGAGAGACTTTCGCTGTTTAAAAAATCAAACTTGTATTCTCTCAATGGTACCTACATTGTACAAGTCGTAAGTGAAAAAAAAAACAAAAGCTACAGTATATTCTTTTTTGAAGAATGTCAAGTATTCAAGCTGTATAGAGACTAAGTTAAAAAAAGCAACCGGCCAGGGAGAGGGGAACATAATTCACAAAATAGTGTTAATAATGCAATTCTTGTAAGTACACCTCCCCCCCCCCCACCCATATTCTTGACATGATTTCCGTGGATTTATAGATGAGCATTAAGACAATGGAAATAAATGAAGTGTTAACTGCGCGTATGAAGGCATAATTTCGGTAAAACAAAGAATATATTTTTGTACAGGAAATAAGCATTGAATTGCTTATATTGAGGACCCGATTAAGTTAAAGCGATGCCCAGGTTATGTTGAAAATTCGTATTTTCCCTCAAAAGACAATCCCCCCTCCCCACCAATTAATATAGATGCGATACATAAACAAATATTCATTTATAGATTGTACACTAATAATCCGAATACATATTGATACTGCCCCATCTCTTTGTATCCTCTCACAAGTAGCTGTATTTAAACTTTGTTTTTACAATTTAGGAAAAAAAATCTAGTACTAAATATTTATAATAAATTGGATATTACAACCTTGTAAAGCATTCAGTCAGGCAATTATAATAAAAACAAAAACAAAAAAAAAAAAAAAAAGAAGAAGAAAGCTGAACCTTTGAGTAAATGCAGAATCCTGTAGAGTAGTTTTTGAGCTATTGATAAAATTAATTATAATTAAAACTTCCTGATTAAAGATTTTAGATTTCAAATTTAGTATTAGGCAACAATTTTTAGAAGTATTTCCAAAATCGGGAGAAGTTTAATACAAAAAGAAGTATTAATAAAATTGTATAGAAAATATAATAATGAAATAGTAAATAGCGCGGCATAAGTCGAAAAATAAAACATTTGCAGAATATTTAAACATTGTTGAATGAATGTTTTTAACCAACAACAAAATTAACATTGTTTTATTTTGTTCCCCTTAAAATACGGTGCTAAATTTCAAATCTAGGGAGCAGTGCTTTAATTTTCACTGTTAATTGGATATTAGCATTAAAGTATTAAAATTTTACATAAACTTCAGTCAGAACAGCGTTTTTATTGCTGTCATTATAATAGAGTTGTTTAAAAAGAAACAAAGGAAAAAAAAAGAACCCAAAGTAAGGAAGCTTATTTTCCTACGTATTAAAGAGGCCACGTGCTACGTGTAATCAAGATTTTTTTTTTAGGTTGATTACTCATTATTTAGAAAAAATGCCTTCGTGCTTCACTTTGAAAGGCTGTGCACTAATTCTTATTTTAAAATTGATTAAAAATGTAGTAAACTAAAAGCAGATGCTTATAGATTGCTTCGGATTGCACATAACGACTAAAATGACGCGCACATATTTACCACAAACAAACGACCGTCGAAATCTTGGGCGAACAGTGAACCGCATTTTTAAAACAATGAACAGTTTCAACTTTTTTTTATTTTTTTATAAGTTTTTCTTGGATTCCCCCCCCCCCCCCCAGTACTTGCTGTTATTTTAGTCTGGATTGCACGTAGCACGTGGCAAAATATGCCACGCGTTACGTGTAATCCAGATTTTTTTTTGATGAGACGAGCACAGTATTGGAAAAATACCTTCGTATTTCGGTACGAAAGGTTGTGTTATGTTTTTTTTTTAGAACTTTATTTAAATTGTGGTAAAATTAAAGCAGATGCTAAGAGATAGCTTTAGATTGCTCACAACACACTAAAATTGCGTAAGCTAATTTATTACTTGCAAACGAACAAACTCATGTAAAACGACCTAAAATACTATACATTTAACATCTTCGAACTAAATGTATATGAATTAAAGTATGTAAATTAAATAAAAAATTTAAATTTTGCATCTTTGGCTTTGAAAAAAATAGCAATATCAAATCAAATTAAAGCTTACTGTATAGAGTCAGATTGAAGCTGTTCATCAGGAGCTGAATTACATTTGTTTTTTTTTTTCCTCTGAAAATTTCAGAACGCTACTTTTTCCGAAAATTTAAAATTCGAGAATTTCTAGTTGTTCTCTAGACTGGAAGTTTGTTTCTAAATGTTTGTACGTATCTAGCGATTTTCTCGACAAGATTGGCGGTTAGTATGTCTATTCTTAGAGTGAAAGTTGAAATTTCATTTTTAATATTTTCAATCATGCATTATGTCTAGAATGTGTCTTAAGGGTTTTTTTTTTTTTTTCAATACTCATTACGCCTTTCCAAAGCTTAAATTTTTACTTAATACGATATAAAAAAACCAATTTTGACAATTCATTTGTTCAAAAAAAAATTTGTAAAGGTCTTTTTTTAGTAAAAAGTCACTTTTTCCTACAAAAACCAAAAGTTTCCTGAAAACTTTTAGTGCTCACTTCTTCACACTAAAAAAAAGAAAAAAAAATGTGTTTATCTCTTCGTTACATACCGCAAAAGTATATGACCCTCCAAAATTGGAAACAATCATATAAAAACATGATTTACAGTTAAATGATTCACATCCTCCTTCCCCAAAAAACGTGATTTTTGACACATAACTTTAGTACATCATTGTTTAAAACCCACATATTGCATTTACACTAGCTTTTAGACCTTTTTATCACAGCAATATAACCATTTACCATATTTGCCAAGTTTCAAATGTTTTTAGTAATATTTTTCCTCACAACTGTTTGCGTAAATGAAAACTTCGAAAACGTGTTTTGCGACATTTAGATAGTCCCAATTTTCCCCCCAAGTTCCCCTTTCTAAACTTGGAAAAAAAAATTTAATCAATGAATTATTTAGAAAACTAAGAAAGACAAAATAAATTTCTTTAAAGGTAGTGCATTTGCATTCATTAAATGTCTTCTAGTTTTCTAAGTAATTCATTGATTAAATTTTTTTTCCAAGTTTAGAAAGAATAATATTGGGACTATCTAAATGCCTCAAAACAGATTTTTTTTTTTTTTATTTAGGGTGGTCGCCTAACCTGTCTTAAACACAAAAATACTTAATTTCTAGATTTCTTGTTTAATTCTTGAATGCGGAAAACCAATTCCAAAAACCCGAGGATAAAATTAAAAAAAAATAGAGAGAGATTGGTCGAAGGCAAAAAACAATAAAAGTAAAACAAATTATTGCAAATTTAATCAACAATAGTAATAAATTAAAAATATATTTATTATAAAAAGACGAAAAAAAAAATGTTGATCAACAAAATAAGCACTGTATTTAGACACGCGAATAAAGTAGACGGTAATATTAAACTCCAGAGTTAATTTTACTGCCTATGACGCAATGGATCACGTGGTCGCTAAATGCGACTCATACAAACAATAAAGAGAGAAATGTGAAGCCAAAGCGAAGTCAGAAACCAACCTTTGATTACTAAAGAAAATTCATATTTCCTCCAGATTTTTTGAAAATTGGTCACTTTATTGATTACACGCATTACTGATTAAAACTATTTCAAGTTGGAGAAATAAATACATTTTTTCAAAAACAAGATCCCCCCCCCCCCCGAAAAAAAAAAAGAAAGGAAAAACGACCAATTTTCCTTTTATTTCCCAATGTCAATATAAAATTAATTTACAGAGAAAATATAATCAGGCCATCGAAAAATAATATGCTAATGTTATTGTAAAATCGCATACAAAAAGTCGCGCAGGTTATCATAAATCGGGATCCGTTATTATTCTTTCGGAATGAAATCAAATAAAGAAACAATTTCCAATTTATCAGCAAAAAATATAATTGACGAGTGTAATTGAACCAAAAAGCAAGTAATATCATTTATCTCGCGTTATCTTTTATCACAGGTCCTTAGGCATAAAAATCAAAATAAATAAGTGCAATACGATTTTAATACACTTTAATTATTGTTTCATGAAGCTCTCCCTTTGTTTTGGAATGATTTTGAGATATATTTGCGAACATTGTAGGGGAAAAAAGTTAGATTTCTTAAACTTGCTATACTGTTACCCAATTGTAACCGTTTTTAAGTCGTGAAAAATTTTATCTCAACTTATGAAACTGACATTGTACAGAAATATTTTAAAAAGTTTTTTATTTTTATCGTTTTAACAATTTTAGCCCATATGTTTCGCCATTTAATAATTGCTCTCGGATTTTCTAACAATCATGCTTCAGTAGAAACAATTATTCTGCTTTGCAGTTTTTTTCCTTTCGTTTTTCTTAGAAACAATCATTTTTTTAAAAAAATTATGAAAAGAAAAAATGCTGTATTACAATTGTGATTGCGAACTCTTTTTTATTATTAATATAAAAGGCAAAACAAACGGTTTGCTCTTTATTTTTACTTTCAAATAGCAAGAAAATAATAGTAATTTTTCACCCCACAATTCTGATGAAATGCAGCAGATCGAAAGGGTAACCCTGATGGATGCAAGTTAAGTCGCCAGATCTCGCCAACTTAACTTTTTTCCACATTCAACTATTCACACAAAGAAAGAAAGACTCAGTTTTCTAAACCTCCCTTCGCCTACCCCATTCCCCCCTACGGCGAGGACAACAATAGGGGCAGTTGCTAATCCCCTAATGTTCCCGGGGGACTGTGGCTACCTGGATATCACCTTAATGTACTGCTGAGACGAGACCCCCAGAGTTTCCGGAGGTGTCAGTTGAGTAGTTAATCCCCCAACCCTGAGTTAATCTGTAAGTAATAACAAAGAAGTTTTCCACCCCTTTCTTCTGCTCATCCTAGAGTGACACCTGTTCACATGTGGTGCAAATTCTCGGAAGTGATACTATTGTCCCTCCTCTGGAGTGTCGTTTCCAATTCTCAGTACACCCTCTTTTTAGTATATTTTTTAAAACATCAAGTCCGCATCTGATTGTATATCTCCTTTAAGGGAACAATTTTTTTGCTCCCTCTTTTTTTTTCTTCCATAGTTGAACTTTTATTTGTAAGGGGTAAAACCTTCTGGGGGGGGGGTTCACCCCTAAAAAAAACCCTCGCTGCGCCCCTGGGTCATTGGCTATTCGAAACGAAAAATAATCGGCCGCCTTTGAACAATCGGCATCTGTCCTTTCTTTCTTTTTTTTAGGTTCAATTACAAAAGAAAAAAAAGAATAATATCCTCTGGGGGGGGGGGGGTTTCAACACCCAAAACCCCCCCCTCGCTGCGCCAGTGGACACAACAAATAGCACTATTGTGCTTACTTATTATTTGGACTGCAACCTTCCACCATCTGTGGAGGGGAGATGAGTAGGATTAATTTTCGATTTATTAGATGGAAATCAAAGCTCCAAAAGAAAATTGCAAAAATAATACAATTGGGATTGTCCAAGAGAATTTTATAAGGATGAAAATAAAAAGTGATTTAAACAATGATTAAAAAAAAAACAATTGATTTAAATCACCATTTTCCTTACATGCTTGCAACAGAATTTTTTGAAGATATTTTGAACTTGTGCTATTGTATCTTGCAATAGTCAATGGCATTTTTAAAAGGCTTCTTTGACTTGATAAACTTTCGATTTAAGGCCAATAAAAATTATCCAGGCATCCTCATATGACACTCAGATTAAATTCTTATTTCTAACTATTTTCGTTTTTCTTTCTATTTTCGTTATGTGAGATAAAAAGGTTTCAAGAATCTTAAAACTTGAAATAGTACAGAAGTTAGATAAAATGTTCTTTGAGCGGAACATTTCGCGTTTTTCTTCAAAAAAGTTAGAAAAGAAAGTTTTAAGAGAAATCTCTATAAAAATAGTCATTAAAGTAAAACAGAAAGGAAAAGGGGCATCCGCAATACTATTTTATTTGTTGCTCGTAGCTGACTTGAAAATGTATTCAAACTTGTAATATATATTTCCAACAGATCATGATTCGATTTGTTTATTTTTTACACCCCAACTATCCAACGATATCTGAACAGAATAACAAGTAGTGTGTCCAATTCGAAGAATAGTACAAAATATAATTTTCTGCAACATCAAAGCTTTCATTTAATATTTCAAGAAAAAACGTTCAAAAAATCAAATATGGAAGCAATGATTTATAATAAAAAAACACAAACACATACATAACGAGTGTCCCGCTTTCCCATTCTGTGCAGAACCAAAAACTGATGAAAAAAGAAACAAAAATGCAGCAATATTTAGTCAAGCTGAAAAAGCAAAATTAGTTTCCATAAAAAACATTATTTGATTGTTTTTTTGCACTATTTATCAACATCCCATGAACGGTTAAATTGAGCCAAGTCTTCTAACCTGTAACGCCATATCCAAAAATCTAAATGCAGCAGTTGATTAAAAGTTGAAAATAACTTATATCCTGTTCAAGTGGGGTTCAAGCAAAAAAATATCTATTGGCTTTCTTATTGATTTAAAATTTTCAACAGTTGTTTTATGACTTTAGTAAAAATTCGTTATTTTTTATTCGATCACAGCGCCATTGTTTTTTATCTTAACTTCAACTGCTACTTTCGAGAGTGCTCTGGTTTTCATTGCGGTCGCACTTGTGCTTCGTCAACTGTTCACGACGAGGATGATGTCGTGATGGCAATCCTCTTGAATCTATTTTAAAATTAACTCAAAAAAGTTTATTTAATTTCCAAAACACACAACTACTATGAGAGCAAAGGTAATTATATTTATTTGTGCTTTCCTTTTCAATGTATGTTTAATAATGTAAGAAACTTGGAAGCGCTAATGTTTCCAGCTAGTTTTCCTTCCTTATTGTAGTTTTACTTCACCTAATCGATATCGATACTATTCTTGTAGTTTAATCTCCTCGAAGTGACTTATGTTTTCGTAAAAGTGAGGTGCGAATGTAGCAATTTGTCCTTTAGTCTTGTAATTACTTTGAACCACGTGTCGGCGGTCGCCGACCTACCTTTTTCTTTCTAAGTGAGAGCGAAGATACCAATAGTATTAGCATCCAAAACATCTGAGAAAATAAAACCCAAAGAATTATTTCAACTACCTTGTTGAACTTTTTTAAATTAAGGAGCATTGTATAAATAAAAAGCAAATTATTATTATTGCATGCACTCATTTCAACCAAACTAAATATTTAATGCAAGACCTCAGGGGAGAGAAGATTGTATTTTAATGTTTCAACATTCTGGATAGATTTTATACATTTTTCAAGTTCTCTTGTATGGGACGGACACATTTCGGCGCAAAGTAAATTCAAATGACGAATAGACGGATCTCATATATATTTAAAATGCATACTTCCCTTTTTGGGTTAATCCCGAATTTTATCGGTTTCCTGGTTTTAATTAAAGAGAACAAAACATTACAATTAGTGAGATTTCTGAATTTTGTCATACCTACCCAATTCTTTCAATAACCAATTGCTAAAGATGCCCCTAAGTAGTATAAGGATACTTGAAATTCAATCGTTAAACTCTTAACTAATTTAGTCATTCCCTTCCTTTGTTAATTTGTAATCGCGCTGAAATTTCGTACAAGCCTTAAAGCAATTTTTTATAAAAGTAACTTCATAGTCCCTTGTGATATTATTATGAATATAAGTCTGAATGCGTTAGTTTATGAAGTTTTAGTTAAGTTATAAGTTTTAATAGTTTTTACACAGTTCGAAAACTAGAACTTGACTTTTGGAAGCTGAAAGCCCCTTTCTTGGTCTGGGGTAGTTTTAGTCAGTTAACAGTTTAAGGCACCTTGTTTCTTCAGTTTTATATTAAAACATTCACAGGTTGTCATTTAAATGAATAAAGTTAGTTCTAGACAGTTATTACTCATTAAAGCAGCTAATTTATTAAGCTGGATTTTCTACTTTTTGATGATTTGATTCATTTAAGTCGGTTTCATGTTTAATTACCGTTTGGCTAGCATATGATTGAAGTTTTGAGCTTATGATCTAGCCTTTTATTATGTTATAAAATATAGAATACCAATATTTATTTTTCTATTTAGTGGAGAAAGAAGAGGATGCGAAGGTTGAAGCGTAAGAGGAGGAAGATGCGTGAAAGGTCCAAATAAATTATTGTTGGTAAGTAGATGATTTTTATCTATGGTAGATATTTGAGAGCAGAAATCTTGGTTACTTCAATTTTACAATCCTAAATTATATTTAAATTTAGCTAATGTTTTAAAACAAAGTTGAAAAAAAGGTAGGTTTTTGTGCCATAAACATAGCTGCCAACTTGTATGTTTAATGGGGGTGTAATATTGTCAAGTCAAAACATGATATGAGGAATTGCCTGAACTTCTTTGTACTCAATACAAACCTGCGATTGCAATGCTTCGTGTGGTTTAGATCAGGGGTGCAGAAAATGTTTTTCCCTCCAACATTTCCCCCAATAACAATAGAAAATTTCCCCAAACTTTAACAATATATGCACAAGCTTAGATAAAAATTAATTACGCATCACAACTGACATACCACAGTAAAATAGAAGTCAAAAGTTTTGCACTGAGTACTCCGCAGATATTTAATCAGTAAATACTCAAATGTGAGGAGAAAGAGTCCAGAAAATTGAGAACTGCTAGAGAACTGATTGAATATAAACTTACAGTATGCAATATTTTATTACATAGAGTATACACGTAGAAACATTACTACTGTTTGACTCATAAAATATGACTACATAAGCACCCCAGTAACGATTCCTGTTCACAAGTAGCGACTGGCTTCTAATGGAAAAGCTATGAATTGATAATCGTTGTAAAAAGAAAAAAATATAATTTAGGATGCATGCTTTTCGATTGTTTTATGTCAATCTTGCGGAATACTTTGTATTGAATCAGCAAAATTTCCCCCAATCTAGGATCGCCGGATCGGACATATTCTGCACCCCTGGTTGAGATATTGCAATCCTTTTGCATGGTGCAATCTCTTCTCCTTTCCTTTTTCCTGCTTGCGTTCTTCCCGTGCTTCTCGGGAAAATCGCTTCTTTCGTTTTACATTTCAACCCTTTAACATTTTGTAATGTTATTAATATATTTGATGGTTAGAAGTTTCTCAGATTAACTTGTTTTATTTTTTAATCTTTATAATTGACTAGCAGTACCCGTATGGCAATGCTCCTGCAATGAATTTAAAGGCAGTCAACTGAATAAATTTAAAATTCATTCCAGTGCTCAAAAGTGTAATTGTAATATTCTTCAATTCACATGTGCTTCACAACCTTTTCGACACCACTAAAAGTCCTGTTACAGTTTAAAGAAATTCGCTCAATAGATCGAAAAGGCATCTAGTTAAGTAACAGGAGATATTAATTATTCAAATTTAGTCAATTTTCAAGGCTTAACTCTACGTAAGTTTAAACCACTGAAGAAAGAGCAGTTTGTCTGAAAATGGACCTACTGTTTGTTTTGCGTATAGGTTAAGCCTTATAAATTGACTAAATTTAAGTAGATTTCTCCTGTTCTAATTAACGGAGAGAAATGTGCTTTTTCAGAAAAAGACTTTTCAACAATGTTCAATGTTTGGGGAAGAGGGAAAGCCCCTCTCTCAATTAAGCAAAGTGCACCAAAAATAAAACTAATTTAGGAATACCTAATTCAAAATATGAAATTTGGCATTCGAGGTGCAGATTATGGATTGAATACGTTCGAATTTTTTTAGTGCTGTGGGAGCTTCTAGCCATCTGCATCTGTTGAAGGTTTAATTTGTTAATTTTATTTTTTATTTTAGCTATTTATCTTATTACATTTGATTTAAGTTATTAAAAGGTTGACCAGAGCAATCTGCATTGTAATTGCTGAACCCGCAAGTTCTCTTATTTAGTTTATTATTGCTATTTTAATTTGAAATGGGCTATCTGATTCCTGCACTTTTTAATTATTGATTCCTTTTATTTTGCATAGTTGTAACTAGTCCTTGTTCGAACCGAACCAGACATATTATAGACAAACATGCACATGCAGACAATTTTGATATGTTCTGTGACATTTGCTAGCAAAGAATGATTGTCGTCAATTTTAAAAACTTTGTTGGTTGTGTGTAAGTAAATGTAAAACGCTGGTTTCATTGTGGTACTTACAGGCATGAAAGTTTTCAGCAGATCCTAGATTTTCCACTTTTTGTATTTTTTCTTTCTTTCCGCGATCAAAAAATTTGTTGCATCAAGTTTAAAAAAATAAAAGTACAATCATTATTAAAATGAAGCTTAAAATAAGTTGATTTTAAGTAGTAGAGGTTGAAATTATTTCTAACTTCCAAACTAACGAAAATGTTTTTAGGATGCAGCAGGATTAAAATTTCAAGGATGACCTGCAAGTATCGGCGAGAAATGTACTCTATTTTGCCATGCTGCCAAAAACATAAGTTTCCATTGTAGGAGATCTTCAAAAAGTTAAGCTAAAATGTTCGATATTTTATTAAAAAAATGGAGAAAATTATTAAAAGAATATTTTAATAAATTTAAAATTTGTTAAAATAACTTAAGACAGTGCAATATTTGTTAGAGAATTTTATTTCTTGAGATACACGTCTAATTTGTCAAAAATAACACCCTCCCCCCCATGAGCCATTGAAAACTTTTTAAAATATTTACTTTTGATTTCACGGAGCAAATTAAGAGGAAATCTTGCATGACTAATTTTTCATAATATCGCAGAAAAAATCTACTTGAATTTTAAGCCGCGCAATTTTCCCTCTTCTTTGACATTGAGCTATTTTCATCCTTGTACTTAAGTTATATATTTTTTCTCAAAGTACGCTTAACATGTTTTTGTAATTACTGCTTAATAATACTGAAAAAGTTTTTAATTTTAAATTAACAACTTAAAAGAATTTAAATACTTGCATTTTCTGTTAACATTATTCAATGTTTCGAATAGAGCAATGAGTGGAAACCAAATCAGGGAAATACACTTTAGGTGTTGCTTTCATGGCAGATGGTTAATTATTTCAAATGTGATAATTTTAAATTAAAAAAAATAACTTATACTGATATTGGCTGTTTTCAGAAAGTGTTCCCACTGATTTTTGCCTATTTATAGTGATTTTTATCATAAAACGTTACCAGACAACACTAAAAATATGTAGTGTACTATAACCAAAAAATATATAAAACTAAATAGGTTCATTACTTAAATACACATTTTCTCACAATCAATTTAGGAAATACTGTATTTTAGTTTAATCTTGTGTATTTAGAAGATAAATTGTACCTGATTTTTTTTGCTCATAGGTAACGACACTACAATGACTTGATGCACCTGACTCAGAAATGAAGACATACGTTGGATGCGTGACAGGAAGCATCGGTTCCATCATTCATTTTTTATTATGAACTTTCCATGTGCTTGGAATTATTGGATACCACAACAGCTTGTAACTTTCAGTATTTCAAGCTCTTAATAAATGTTTAATTGTGGAAGATTTGCTCATTTTTGTATGTTTCAAGCCCCAGTTTGACTTTCATGCATTTCGAAATCATATTCCATTTAATCGGATTTAGGAAGTTCTAATTGTCGATTAATGGAATTCTGTGCATTTTATATCTGTTAAAAACTTATGCTATGGTTAAGAATACTGGAGTAATTTCAAATGGAATTATTTTTAGAATAATAGAAATATTTTTCGGATGCAGCAGGTTTGAAACCTCAAGAATGATATGCAATTATCAGCAAACTATGCTTTCTATTTTGGCATGTTGCCAAAAACGTAAGTTTTCGTTGTCGGGAGTAGAAACTAAGAAAATTCAGTTAAAATATAAGATAACAAATAAGCGCAAAAGTAATTTTGATCTTTATGATTTATCAAAATAACTGAAGTCCATACAATATTAGTTATGAATTTATTTCTTGAAGACCACATATCTAATTCATTTAAAATTGTCCCATGAAAAGATATCGGGAATGTGCGATTAAGAGGTTTCACCTTGCAAATTAGGAAGAAATCTCGCATGAATGTAATTCATGAAATATTTTTTAAAAATCTATCCGGATACTAAGTCGAGCAATTTTTCCTCTTTTTTAGTTTTGAGCTGTTTTTATCCCTGCAGTTTATTGTATAGCAATTACTTACAGATGGATCTATAGAAATTGTAACTTTGTTAGTATATTTGCAAAGAAAAACATGCAGACATTTGTTTTGAATTTCAAGGCATTTTTTAGTGTTGAACTAAGGAATGCTTGGAAGTTTCAATATTTTAGTCAAATAGTGGTTAAGATTTTTTCCATACTATAGAAGTTTTATGCAAATCTTATCTGTAGATCAAATTTACTACTAAGTGTTCATTTCCAAGTTGTTACTTGCTTATTCATTGCTTCCTACAGTAAGTCATAACTATGGCATGTTTATGTTGTACCTATGCTGCTATTTCAGTGGCAGCAACACCTTCTGTAGTTTATTGGAGTTGTGAATTTGAAAATTAAACAACATGGAGTTAGATTAAATGAAAGTAATGTATATTAAACAAATTAAGGAGAAGTGTGAGTACTTATTAAAAAAATGCAAAATCCTAAGAGAAAATTGTAAAAAAAAACTTTTCATATGTATGTGCTTGATCAATTTGAAAGTCTTAAAACTTAGCTTTGCATAGTTAGAGGCATGATGTGCTCTTTTTTTTTTTTTTTTTTTTTCAAAATGAACTTTCAGTTTATTGGCTAGCTCCAATCCTTAAAAAATGCTGTTATTCTTAAGTGTGGGTCTTTATTATTTACAACTGTAAAGTGAAATGTTCTGTACCCAAAATTGCTGTTGGTACTAGAGATGTGGATAAGGTAAATACCCCAGAACTATATTTTGATTAAAAAAAAAGTTGTAAGAGGAAGAGGGGAATGATTGCTAAAACTTAGTCCAAATGAAATGCTCTATAAAATTGTGTAGCCAGGCTAGTCGGCATAAAAATTTCTTGTTTTTTCCCTCTGAAGATGCAGCATTACATACGAGCTAACACTGATTTGGTATACGAGCATTAATGCCCCCATACAATATTAACCTATCCAAAGACTGATATGTGTGGCACTCGGGGTGCTGCGGTAAAGCTAATGTATAGCATTTTTTAACAACTTATGCAATTATAATTATTTATTTTAGTTATGCAGTATTTTTTTTTTCTTTAATATGAATTCACAGGGTTCCCACGGGCCCGAAAAAGGCCCTATAAAGGCCCGATTTTCGAGTTTGATTTTTAAGGGCCCCTAAAAAAGGCCATATATTTTATCAAAAGCCCTAAAAATGATTCAAAGCCCTATTTTTTTTAAAAATAATTTGTAAGAATTCTAAGTACGCATCTTGCTCCCTTCCATTTTTTCTCGATCGTGGTAACACAGCGTGGAGATTCAAGGTCGCAGTTCAAGGTGAGACTTATCGGTCTTTAGCCACGCCTGTGGTGTGAGGGGAGCTTTTATTGGGTATCGTTTTCCGTGACGTATACGTGGCTCCTGGCACAGCCAACTTAACACAAGTATTTAGAAGGCTGTGCTCCTGTGGTTGTAAAGAAAAAAGACAAAAAAGAAAAGATAATAATAAATCTGCTGAACAGCTGAACTTGTTATTTTACGGATGTTCTTCCACGATTGTTGATACGTAGTAGCGTGGGTCGATTTTGCACGGCGAGTTGAAATAGCGTCCATTTCTATTTTCTCTTCGTATCTTTTTTGCAGTGGTGCAAGTGCTGCGCAAATTGCGCCACGCTGCGCCAAATAAAGAATCTTGCGCCATCCTGCTCCCAAACGCACTTTTAGATCGAAATTGCGCCTGACTGCGCCAAAACGGCCGTTTTTCTAGCGAATATCGCGAAAAAGTGGCATAACTTCTGCTTTTGTTAACCGTACGTTATGACGGTTGCTATGGCGATATTCTGAACACGTGCGTCGCGAAAAATATTCTCCTTTTCTGAAATTTCAATCCTTTTGCATCTTGCAAAAATTTTGATTTTTTTCACAATCCAAAATTTATTTGACATATGCTACCTCAGCTTAACTTATTTTATGTTTTATTTTGAGAAAAAAGGAATTTTTTTTAAGAAGCATGTCAACATCAAGCATTTACGTCGCGGACGAAGCTTCCTATGTTGAAGATTTCAATCCAAATGCATCTTGCAAACATTTTGACATTTTTGACAACTAACCGTTATTTTGACAATAGATACCTTCCATTAGCTTATTTTAGCTTACATTTTGATAACAAATAATTTATATTTTTCTATTTATATACCTATTAATTTTTACAAGCTTGATTTTAATAAGCATTAGGTTATCCATTACTTCATTTTTTTGGAAAACAATTGAAACGATCAAGCTCATGTTTAATTATGGCTTTTTACTGAAAGGCAGTATTTTGAAAAGTTGAATTTGTAAAATTGTAATTTTAAAAGCTTAAAATAGAATTTTCCATGCTGCTAGCAGCAGTGCTCCCATTAGGTCATTAAAGGAAAGATAAAATTTTGATGTGTTGTACAAAATTCAGATACTTTATGGCAGCACAGATTTAAGGCATTAAAAGCAGAGAGACAAACAAAAAAAAGTAAAGCAGTTTTCGATAGTTACACAAGAAGCTTAATCCAATCAAGAGTCATCAGATTCTTTATTGAATTTAGCAAACCAGCGACTAAAGTCAGCTGTTAAGAACAATGTCTTGTCTGAAATCGAGTTGCAAAATGGATGTTAGAAGATGCAGAGAAGTTATGAATGAGAAAGAGAAAGAACAGTAGAACAATAAGAAACTAAGTTAAATTTTTAAATTAAGGTTTTTCAATTTTTAGCTCACAAAATCTAATTTTGCACAATAAAACATAAAAAAAACTTTAGTTTACTTTTCAAGCACAAAGGTAGTTAGTTCCTCAATTTTAAGTTAAAGCGCATTGTTAACAAAAGAAAATCCAAATGTTATTGATAATTTTGCAACTAAGAAACCAAAAAATGTCTAAAATTTTCATATTGTCGTGGAAGCTTTAAACCAAACGTTTGCATTTCATATTTGACCACCACGAAATCCTAGGTGGATAGGATTTTTTTCTTTTATATAGGCCTAGAGTCTGCTTGTTAATCCTTGAATTTTATAAATTGAAGTGTGTGTCATATTGTACTACATTTAAATGGTTTAAAAGGAACTGTTACAATTTTATTTAAAATTTGTTCATAAAATTTTTGCGTGAGTGTAGTAGTTGTATAGTACCCGTTGCTCGTTTCTTAAGCTGTGTTAAAAATGTAAAATGATACATAACTGGTAATAAAATATATATGGGAGTTGAAGCTTTGCTGTTTATAGAAATTAACATATTGTGCAAGAACATAATAGTTATGTTTTTCGACTAACTGATAAGCTTTTCCTTTAAAAGTTAGTTATTCAGCAGAAATACGACTACATAATGTCAAGTGGCCCTATATATTCTGGAAAGTGGGCCTGAAAAAGGCCATTTAAAGGCCTTATTTTTTAATCTGCTGAGAGGGTGGGAACCCTGATTCAAGATTTTTCTTTGATATTAGTTCAAGCATATGTAGAGTAAAATCAGACATTAAAATATTATACTTATGATGCTTATTGACAAATTTGAATGCTTTCGTACCCTGCAAATTGGCATTTTAATATCCTGGAAAAAGTTTCAGTTTTGTAACTGAAAGCAAACGACAAAAATATTATTTTAATTTATAAAAGAATCATGTGAGACAAAAATATCAAATTTTAAAATTGCTATCTGCCAAATGTTGAGATGAAGTGCCGAATAATGATTTAAGTGAAGGAAAACCTTTGAAAATAAGGGATTTCAATTTCAGGTTTTAATTTCCCAGACATTAAGGGGTTTTTATTAATTTCTCACGAACTAATTGATATTTCGAAAAATCCTTTCTCAATGGATACTTTCGTAATATGTGGATATTCCTGCCAAATTTTAAGTCTGAGGTATTGGGTGTGCGAATATTATCTCGGGACGTAATTTATATATGTCAATAAAATTCTCAAAAAGACTATAGAAATGAATTTCATTATGTAATCCATAGGAGCCTTTCATTCAAAATCGTAAAATTTACGATTACTCGGAGTGGTTAGTGTTGGGATTTTTCATTACGGAATTTCTTGATTCAGTACGCTCAAAGCCTGTGATAAAAGCTATGTAATAGCTTTAAAGGATTCCTTAAAGCTGAAATTTAGTATGGTGACTATATTTATCTTTTAACTTGAGCAGGGGTGGTAGTTTTCAGGGGCTGCCCGTGATTTCAGGGTTTCCGAAAAAGTATTCAGGGTTTTCTAGAGTGTTTTCCCAGTTTTATTTTGCATTTTCCACCCCTTTCCTACTTAGCAAGTGCCAAATGAGAGTTATGGGGTAGGAATAGGAGTAAAAGAAGCTGAACATTACACATGTTCCTCTTAGGTTATTTTTTTTCTTTTTGTTTAGGTACAAGATATCTTCAAGAGTTTTTTCATTGAATAGATATAGGGCTTTTACCTGACTAAAATTTCAGTATTTAGATAGTTTCCTTTCTCAATCTTGTGACTCGAGCTCTTGATCTAACAAGTAAAATGAGTACAAAATATTTATTTTCCTATTTGTTGTTTTTATGTTGATTCCATTGGCATTTGCAAAAAGGGTCATCGCCCCTACAAAAAAAAAAAAAACTCGTAAGAACACTTTTCAAAAATTTCTTTGATGTAGCTTGTATCATGTCCCCTCTCCCTATTGAGGGCTACAAATGAAGCACAGAGCATTTGTATCCTTTCAGCGTTTCATTACTGCTCATCCTTCACTTTCATCTTTTTTGATGTTGAGTCACTATCACCCCTGCTTGAGTTAAAAATAGAAACGAGACCTTCACATAAATGCGAAAGATTTTTGACTTTTCCCTTGCTCTCCAAATTTAATACGTATGAAGTTAAAGATGCATTTAAAATGAATAAATTTTGCTTATATAAGCAACATTTTAATAAAATTTTTGGTATTTTATTTTAGGGCGTTGGTTATTGTAACTTCCAACTGACTTTATAATCATGCTCTTAAGTTACACTTTTTTTTCGCATCAAATTAACTTGCAATGCCACGCAAGATTTATATACTGAAGTCAATCTTTTGAAATTGAAACATTTGACTCCATTGCCATGTGAGATAGCTACTAAAAGATCGGCATTCTTTCAATTTCAATAAAATTCATCAACTCTATTTTTTTTTCCCCAGTAAACTGCAGATTGGTCGTTTGTATATTATGAGCATGAGTAAAAGATGATATGAACTTCCTCCGTTTAACGGTCGGTAATAACATTTAGTCGGATAACTGACCGACATTTATGAAATTCAAAATTCACTGTATAAGAGATGTCAAATATTTAAGAGTGTTTATTTTTCAAGACACTTGTAGTGGTTATTAGAAAAACATAGAATAAGCCTTAAAATTGCTTTGTAATGCTTATCCTTTTTCATTTTATCTCTCTCCCCTTTTATACTAAGTTCTGATAGAACCACTGCAAAGTCTTTAAATAACTGCTACGAAAATGTTAAATTGCACAATCATTTCAGCCTTTTCTCCCGTTGAGAAATGAATGGGGCATGTCCAATTAATTTACGCCCTCGATAAGGGGGGAATTGCTCTCACACTAAAGGAGTAAATTGTAAGCATTCGCACAGTCATGGGAAGATCATGTGGTTCGTTGGTTCTAAAAGTTGACTAAGCAAAAATTTGAAAAAAAAAAGTTTTTAGCGTAGTGACGGAAACGGAGCGGTTAACGGAAAAAAAATCTGTTTTACGGTATTTATAACAATTGGGGACCATGAATTAACTTCGACGCAAGCTGAATTTTGAGTTAAGGGAAGTCAAGATATTGAGAGTCGACTGCAACATACATTTTCCACAAATGTGATCATTTTATAGTGAATAGTCCCCTGGAAAATTAAATACCCTTTTTGGTTTCGTACCCTTAAAATATATACCCAAGTACCACCAGTCCGCATACAAGAACAATATCTATGTCAGATTCAAAATGTGACCAATACATTATTATTATGTTTGCTTGCATCATTTGTAAGAAGCTTATCGTGGCTTTTCCAGAAACTAGCTCCCTTTAAATGCTTAGGAACACGCTTGTAACTGCATCTGCAGTCTAATTGAATTGTTTATTTCAGAAACCACTTAAGCGACAAACACTAAAAGTTCGAAAAAGTATGTTTACTGTTATTTATGAAAATATCAATTAGGATTTCAATGTTTCAAACTGAAAAATATCCATTTTTAGATAAAATTTCTTTCAGAAAATATTGTTGTAATCACTATTAAATAGTTTTAACATGAAGAAATAAATGTTTTCTTAAAATTAAAAATTTTGTCGCTTGGGTGGTTTCTGAAATAAACGATTCAATTGTCAATATGATAATTGTCTTGATTACAAATCATCTTTGGTTTGTATTCATTCATTTTTCCTTCAAGACCTAACCCAAGCAGATCTTGTTAAAAGGCTGTTTCTTTGTGTATTTTTTTATTATATATATATATATAATTGTACCGTATCTAACATCACATAAAAGATAGGCCTCAGCTGACATTTCCCAATCAAAATGAAATTACCCATGCATTTTGGGAACAAAAAAGGGAGGGGGGGGACGAGAATGACTACTACTACAATAATCATTTAAAGCAGAGGTTCCCAAACTTTTTCGTTCCGTGGACCCGCCTAGTTTTCCAGTCTCCCATAACCCCATTCCTAGGAGTCGTTCCAAAACTAATCAGGAACTGTAACAACAGAACTCGGGCATTCAAAACCGCAAATTTAATGGTAAGTTCTATCATTGATGTTCTAAAACAAGCAGATGAACGCAAAATATATGAAAATACAGCGAGATGAATCAGAAATTTACACAAAAGTATGAGGGCTCTTATAATATTGATTTTTTACACAATCATAAACTTCTTAAATGCCTGACAACTTTCTAAAAGTTTCAGTTCGAGCTCTGATGCAGAGCAAAAAGTTTAAATTTAAAGAGAAAAACTAAAAAGAAAAATATAAAGTTTCAATTCGTAGTTTTATAATAATAATGGAACAAAACTTAAATAAGCTAATATCCTTACATAGCATAGGTGTACAAGAGAAAAAAGAAGACTGTTTTTAGTGGTAGGGAGTGAATTTTGTGCATCAACAGTAGGACCCCTATTTGCTTCTTGTGGACCCCTTGTTAACTCCAGGGGACCCCTGTGGAAACCACTGATTTAAAGGAACTACTTTTTCACTGCAACACAAACTGAACAAACAATGCTGTTAGAGAGAGAAAGACTAATGATCAATCTGTACTTCGTTTTATGATTTTGTTGAGATAGATACATAACTTTTTCCTCATTTATGCATGTTGTATTAAGGCAAAATTAGGTGAAATATTTCCCCTGTTTTTAAAGATTTTAACTGTAAAATCGTTCAACTACATCCTTCTTGCCAGGCTCATGGCTCTCCTATTTCGGAAATGCTTCATATAGCCATCCCGTTGAGAAATTCTGGTCTGAACAAGTGTTTGGGTTCTTGTAGAGAATTTGTGTATGTATTTCGTGCATGCAATTTTTTCCTTTTTTTAAAGTATGCAGACTTGCAAACCTTACAAAGCGGGAAAGCAGGAGAAATGTATGCACTGTGAAATCAGGTAAATGCTAATTCAAAATTGATATTTTCTACATTTGTTAGCATAAATTGAAGAAAAATTAATGAGTGCAATGTAACATTTATACATATTTTTAAAGAATTTTTCAAAGGCAATTTAATTTTTTTTCCTGTGAAAAAAATTGGCTTAATTTGTTTTAACAATCGTTGGCTATAACTTACCGAAAAAGTTGAACGCTTAAGTTAAAAGTTTGACAAATTTTTTAACGCCCCCTAAAGCAGAAGAAGTTACACATGAGGCAGGAGACCAGAGATTGATCTTTAAAGCAGGAGAGTTGGAAAGTCTGCCAATCATTTTTTTAACGATAGGTTAATTATGTGATTTTCACTTTGTATTGTTGCCCCTGAATTCTTTTGAAGGCTGAAAAACTATGTCGGCTAATGTCGCAGGGTAGTCGATATTAATGTTGCTAACCAAAAACTTCCTTACAAGGATTATACGAATTAATTTTTACTAAATAACTCTACTACTTTGTAATAAATATATATGTATATGTATATATATCTATTCAGTCAAATATTGATAACTCAAGGCCTTATATCTCTAATATTCCTTTATCTCTAAGCATTGATTGGGTCCCAAACAATTGAAAAAGCTGCAGAAACTGCCTTTATGTTGAACCCTTAATACTTTGGACTGCATATGTATGCATGTATATATGTATATATATAAATTGATGAAATGGAATGCACTACTGTCTACAGTGACAGCCTAGGATAGTAGGGAGTTTAGTTGTTAAAAAAAGTCAAATGTTCATTTATTTATTTTTTTCAATTTATAGTATTCCAATAAAATTTTAAGCTTTTAAACGTAAAAATCTATTAAAAAGGTGTTACAAAATCAAAACACAAAATACTTCTACATTGCAAAATTTTCATAACTTTAATACTTTCATACAACATGAAGAGTACATAAGTAAGCCTAAAACAATTTGATTAGAATGTTACAATTCATATATTTATTATTTTTTTGAAAACTTCTCATCTTGTATTAACGATTAAGGGAAAAAAGGATAATCTTTCATTGAGTCACTATTTGTAAGTGGAAGAAAAAATAAAAAGCTAAGCCTACAATTTGAAATCTAAATCGGAAGATGAGCAATAATGATTATGGAATTGGTCCTCAAAATTTAAAAATCAAATTTTTGTACAAAGTCGAGCAGAAGCTTAGTCTTTTTAAAAACTTGAAAAAGTGTATTAAAAACATGAAAGACAAGTATATGCTGAACTGTGTAATTATCTTAAATGTAGGTCATAGCCAAGAGAAGACTAAAAAGTTTCAAAAATGTGTTTTTGAAATTTTTAATGGTCTTTTTTTTATACTGAGTTTACACCATGATTTGCATTTTATGTTCCAGATGCCAAATACATAATTTTCAAATATTAAAATGAAGATCTATGGAATGTTTAAGGAAATTACATAGTTTTGATTATTAAAACATAAAATTGACTATACAATGGCATCAATGATACTAAAAAATTGTTTATTTGGAAATATATAACAGAATACTATGATTACACATTTGAACCAGTCAAACATAGTGCTGGATATATAAAAACAAGTGATTTTACAAACAAAACATTTCAACATCAATAATCATTTTTTTTTTCACTTTCAACAGAACAGAATGTTAAAAAAAAAAAAATCAATCCTGTTCATATAATATTGCAGAAAAATTGAACACAGAGGAGGCAGGCAAGTTGTAAAGCTAGTTCTTAAAATAAGAGTATTTGACATTTTATTGCTGTAATTTTTTTGAATACTGATTTGATATTTTGCTGTAAATTTATTATCATGCAAAATAAAATTAAATGGCGTGATGGTCTAAACTATACTGTCATTTTAACACAACTGAACGGAATTACTTGACAAATAATAACTACCGAAAGTATGCTTTTAAGAACAATTATTTGCAAAAAAATTTTCACGACACTATAACAGAACATTGTTCAGCAATTAAGCGACAATGCCATATTTAAAAAAATCGTTCATGCTGTCCAACTGAGATTACAAGCTTTCATATATTCAGTTATAAGACAGTGTGTGGGCATGTTCCTTATTGTTCTTTAACTAATTTCTAAAATAAGAATATGCCAACACACAATTTGCTATGAAAGAATCAGTCTCAGTATACCTTTAGAACATTTTGCCAATGGCCAAAACTTCAGATAAGTGTTATATATATATACAAATTGTCCAATGTACATTACTTTTGAATTTTTTCAAATGAGTAGAGTGGTAGCCAGTTTGCTGCCTGAATTTCACCCATCCTATGATTTACAGCACCCCCCAGACTGCTGTTGGTTCTCGCTCAAGTCTACACCTCTCCTGCCATCAGTTGCGCCACCGTTGCCCGCAGTTTGGTCACTTTTGGGTAATTTTTTAGCTGGAAGAGAAATAATCTTTGAATTAGTTTAAAAAAACTAAAAAATACGTTTTTAGATGCACTTATAATGCATCCACATGTAATATAGTAACATAGTTTATATAATATATTTTAGCCTTTAGTATTAATAATAGTATTAAATTTATAACCTATATATATGCAAAGAACGTGAATTTTATCTTTTATTCAGAGTTACATACAAACAGCTGAAACACTTGAACACATCAATGTGTAATAATATAGTTTAGCCTGTAGTTTCAACAATAGTATTAAATACAATACTTTTATATTTGTAAAGAACGTGAATTTTATCCTTTATTCAGAGTTACATACAGACATACCCACAAGTGAAACTAATAAAAGCGTATTAAAAAAACCTTACACATCAACAAGGATTAAAATCGCCATGCTGGAAAGAATAAAGAAAATATCCCTACCCTATAAAAAGGAATAATAATGTCAAAAATGTTAAAGAATAAAATATCACAGAATAGCTTTAATTTGGCAATCACAGCATCATCACTGCAATATTTCTGTTGTATCAGTGGTATACAGGGAGGGGGTTTCTGGCAGATTGCAGCACTGAAATTTTTAGGAGAGTAGTTTTCAACAGTATTTTTTCCTCTTTTTTTTGGAGGGGGGGGGGGTAGACAAGCAACTTTCGGCTTTTTATACTAATGGCAAAAAAAAAAAAAAAAAAGGATTTGAGTAAAATTATTCAATTATTTTAGAATTGCTGTCTAAAGGTCATGATGGGCATTATTAGCAATTCTTAAAAAAAAGATCTATCCGATGCAGAAAAAATTGCGTTTTTCAAAATGAAAAAAAATATTACAAAATATTTGAATTAAATTCTATTTTCTTCTGAGAAGGGGGTTGTATTTTTCGATTTTTTAAAAGTATTTTATTCAAATCCAGTAAACTTCGAGTAGGGAACACCTTGGTAGAATTATAAAATGCATCTTTTTACTAAGTGCTCTTTTTTCTTCAGCAGAAGAGGGGGCGCTCTACTTACAGCAAGAGTAATTCCCCCCAAACTGTATTGCATGTAGAAAATAAATACCTTTGTGCGATAGATGTAAAGTATAAATCCAGGATTTATACTTTACATGTATTACATGTGTTAGTTTAGTTTTTTTCTGGGGGGGGGGGGCGGTTAAAGCAGAATTTTTTTTGTAATTGTAATGCATATTGTGACTTAATTTTTTCCTCGGATTTTTTTTTTGAACATTAAATAGTTATGGCATACGCATCGTTAGTTTTATAAACTATTGATAAGCATTGAAAACTACTGAAAATTGTTGAGAGAGTCAACTCAAAAGCATATTCAATAAGGTGGGGGAAAAATGGCAGAAAATTCTACTTTAAACACACTACAAGTGAGTTTTAAAGAACTATTAATTAGTAAATTAGTGCATTAAACTGATACTGTCATCCCCGCTTAATCGGGTAACGTATAAACTAATACCCCGCTTATACGAATAAAATACCCCTGTACCGATGCCATAGTTGCAATGCTAAAGATCCCCGCTTAAACAAATAATATTTCTTGGAACTAACAGTATTTGTTTAAGCGAGGCCGACAGTTTTTGTTTACTTATTTACTCACTTTCAAATGGGTATAAAGTAAACTGTTGGGTTTAATACTTAATAGAAGTAATATTTGAAACATCTAATACCTAATTGTTACTAGATTATTAACATTTTGACAGGCAAGTTCTGGTTTTTGTTTATTACACCTTTTTTTTTTAAATCTAGAACGCTACTTCAAAAAATGAAGTATAAAAAGTTTTTAACAAACTTTTTAAGCTGTGCAATAAATGATGAGTTACACTGAATTTTGAACACTTTTTTTGAGTATTCATCTTTATTTTAATGGAAAAAGGCAAACTGAATTATGATTGAAAAAAAAAAAAAAATCAGAGTACAATTTTGCCTATAAATATAGTATAGAACTAGAGTAGCATTATTTTAAATTAGAAAAAATTGAAACATATATTGTGTATAATCAGGTATTAATATAAAGTGTAGAGTAGCAAAGAAGAAATGAAAAGAAAAGCTTACCAATTGCAAGGAAAATGTCATTGACATTCATAGCTGTCTTTGCAGACGTTTCCATAAAAAGAAGACCATTTTCATCTGCATACGCTTGAGCTTCCTAAATATGTAAATGAAATAATTTGTGTAGTTCTCCATGTATACATATATCAATGAACAAAACACCAGTATCACAAAGTTAATTTTATAAATATTTTTTTCAACTTCAAATCCTAACCATGTCCAAACAATTTATTCACTATTAATATACTCGAAAAAATTGAACTTTAGTCCAAAAATAATTTGTGGGATAATTTGACACTAGATTAATCATGAAATCTAGATGTGCTCCAAGAAACGTATAAAATAATATGCTGAACTTAAATTTTACAAAGATATGCTACCTGTAGATTAGAAAATATCGCACAAATCTTTGCTTTACTTCCGAGTTTTTCTTTAAAGTTTTTAAGTGTTTCTCTTCTTTGAGCTAAGAAATAGTTGGCAGCCTTCCTTCACTGCAGGTTCTTTTTATAGAACTTAGACAACAGAAACAAATTCCAGGTCTTTGACAAAGAGCAGAAAGTTATGTTCAAACTGACCTAAAGGAATCATTATTCCAATACAGTGAACCCTCTCATGCCAGCCAGTAAGTCGGCAGGAAAAAAAGCATTCCTACCATCTCTTATAACAGCCTCCCTCCACCCTCTTGAAAAAAAAAAAAAAAAAAAGAATAACTTCTCCCTATTAATCTGAAGTTAACTTGCCCTCCTTTAAATGACCACTTCAGATCAAGGTTCGCCAAATCAGGCTCAGCCAAAAACTCCACTGGGTTTTTTTTCAGGTGGTCCCACTTAAAAAGAACCACTAAGAAGTTACTGCATACCGAAAACAGAAATTTCAGAAAGAAACTAAATATAAAAACTATGCTGATCAATATCAACGCCAGTAGTTTCTGGAAAAATTATTAAGTGTTAAAAAATTAAAACTGCACACGGATTTATTTTTTCTTTGAAAAGTACTTAGGAGATCAAAACAAACAATAATTATTTCAGTTACTTTCAAAGATTTTTTTTTTCTGCAGTATTGAAAAGAAAAAAAAAACTGTAGCAGGGATTTGCTTTTTAAACAACAGTTTGAAACATATATCCCATTGTATCATATGCAAGTTCTATTATGTAATTTAGAATTACTAGTTTTAATAAAATCTTTATTTTCAATTTCTCGAGTCAAAGAATTGTAAAATTCTCGGTATTATTAATGTTTATGGTTTATGCTGCCCACTTATCTCACATTCTGAGACTTCAAACTTAGTTATAGGTTGTGAGAACAAACTACAAAATGTATAACATATTATTTCATAGGATTATTACAAGGAGCATTTTTTTCAAAATGTTACTCTTACTCACACAATTTGTTTAATAAAGTTAGAGGTTTCCTTCTTTTAAATGGTGATGTTTTCAGAAAAAAGAATTTTGACATATATAAATATTCAACTGTTCTAAAATTTATGGTTCTTAAATTTTGACACTTTTTACAACATATCTGACCGAAAAAACATGCATGATTTAAAACTATATATAGCTCTATAGAACATAACAAAAGCTAGTAAGGCAGTAGTTCAGTGCAATGTTTAAATAGAGATTTAGTATAAAATTAGTTTGGAAACCGAAAAAGCCCAGGTATTTGAATTGAGCTTTTCAAAAAAAAAAAAAAAAAAACACGAGATTTTTTAAACCCTACTTCAAATACTGATGAAGGCCCTTAAATATACTGAATAAAGTTTTACTGCAATTTTGGCTAAAGGGTCACTTTTTGTGAAATGGTGAGACACCACACATAACAAGTATTTTGACAATAAAAATTTAAACTAGTTCGCATTTTCATTGCTGTGCATCGAAGGCTCTTTACGTTCCTAAATATGGTTTTCTAGAGCAGCTTTTTCTTTTTTTGCAGAGAACTTAAATGCAACACTATAATGGATAAAAAAACCCATGTGACAAAAGCTTTTACTTAGGTATACAATCCAATGAAATAAACATATAATAAAATACCTCATGCTCAACAGCTCTTTTGGCTGCTAAGTCTGCTTTATTTCCAGCTAGTGCAATAACAATATTTGGACTTGCTTGACGCTGTAATTCTTTAACCCAAGTTTTAGCCCTGCTAAATGTATCCTAAATTGAAACAAAACTAGTTACAAACCACTTGAGTTCTTGTAATAATCACAAACAAATTTAAAAAAAAAAAAACTGTGCCAACCCGAAGAAATGAAAAGTAGGAGAAAAATTAAACTAGGAACCAGAAAACGCCTGTACAAAGCATTTTGGGAGCTTTTTTTTTTTTTTTTTAACTTTCATGTTTTTTGATATAAGTTATAGTAACTTTTTGATATAAGTAAAGTAACTATTTCACAAAATATTACATTAATAGTTTCAAGTTTTTAAAGATAATTTAAAAAGTAGAAATTAATGTTATTTTTTTAAGTTCATTTATTACATTATTTAAAACACATTTCTTCAGGTTAGCAAAAAGCAGGACAGAAGAGAAATTCAAATGCAATATTCAATCAGAATTAGCATTTATACACGATCATTAGAAACAAATTTACTGAAAGCAGCAAGCAACAACTTTTTGAAAACGTTTTCCAAAAACATATTGATCAAATTTTAGGTGACACAAACATCTGATGTCTTAGATGAAAGCAAAATTAAAAAGATTCCCAACTGTACACTTGCAGTCAAAGTCTAACAAATGATTAATTCCATAAAAAGTAGGAAAATTTCTCCGATGCCAGAAGGGCAGAGAATAAACATTAAAGCAACAGCCTCCTATTTAAAGCAGGTCCGTCACGCCTTTTACATTTAACGGGAAAAACAATTGATCTATGGAAGTGCTGAATTAGCAAAACAGTAGTCTACCAAAACTCTTTTGTTACAAGGTTGGAAGCGTTTTAGTTCATAAATAAATATATCACTTGGTAAAATGTTCAACATGCATTAAGGTACTGTGTTATGTTTTCACGTGCAAATAGGAAATTATAATTTTGTGCGCCTTGTTTAAAACTGAACAAACAGTAGAGTACCTTCATTTAAAAAAATTAAATAGGTAGCAGAAAAATGTTTTCAGAAAATTCTTAAGTCAATAAGTGTTTTTATAAGGGTGTATAAATTGTTTCTTAAAAACACACAAAACATACAGACAAGCTGAAAAATCAAAATACATGTAAACATTCAAAATATGTTTGAAGTCATTTCAATGTTAAGTATTAATTTTTTCAACGATTAAGTTATGCATGTGACAAGTCAGAAACATTACTAAATATTTTTTCAATAAACTGATTTTTTGAGCTTGAATACCTTAACATATAACATTTAAACACTATTTAGTGTAAAGAAGGAAAAACCACAAACACTAAATTCTTCCTTCAGTTTGTAAATTTGAAACATACTTTTTGTACGAACATTTTTCATAGGGTTGGTTCAGGTAAGTGGTATACTTTTTATACTTTTTTAAACTGATCATGTTATATATTATCATAGTGATTGGTCTTGCATACATTTGGGTTTCATGGAAACTTTTTTTAGATCATATAACTTATGTCAAAAAAATTTCCCCAAAAAATTCTTTTTGCAAGTTCACGCAACATTTTTAAAAGAAGTGTTTCAAGGTTAGTTTTTATTATTTTTCTATGTTAATTAAGTTTTCCTGTAGAGTTTAACATGAAGTACACATTGCAATAGGAATTTTTACACAAAGTACAGGGTTATTCTAAATGATGGACCCCTTTTTAAAAATTCATATTTATTAAAGTTTTCAACGAAAATTAACATTCTTTATATCAACGGAAAGGGGAGATTTGAAATTTTTTTTCATATATAATCATAAATGTTCAATGTGTCCACCGCGTGCTGACTTCTCCTCACCACACGTGTGACTTCTTCTTGTGACACAGGCGGTCTTCCTCTGCTTTTCCTTTTACAAACACTACCAGTCTTTTGAAACTGCTTAAACCAACGGCTTATGCTTTTTTTAGTTGGGGCTTTAATTCCAAATTTGGCACGAAATGCCCGCTGCACTAAAATTTGTGACGCAGTTTTTACAAACTGAAGAACGCAGAAAAACTTTTGGTCCACGGTCGCCATTTTCCTCAGCTGCGCCAGTAAATCAAATTATAATCCAATCCGGTGCAAACTCTACTGGTGCGCCCTCTTTTTGCAGCTTCAGAAAAAAATTTTGCACTAAAAAAAATTTGAAATTTTATCTTTCCATTGCAATAAAGATTGTTCATTTCGGATTTGTACTTTAATAAATATGAATTTTTAAAAAGGGGTCCATCATTTAGAATAACCCTGTATTATTAATAACTGTTTAAGGGGAGGGGTTCCCACTTACCCCGCAGTTTTTCCCTACTAGGGTAAGTGGGTCCCCTCATAATGATGATTTCAAAATGAAAAACAGTTCTGATGAAGCAATTTCTAAGATAAAATGAAAGATAATGATGCAAACCAAGAAGGAATTGATGGTTCAGCTACAAAAACTGCAAAAGCTTAGTTACTATGCATTTGGGAAACTTGAATCAAAGAAAACCATGAAGTATTACGAAGTTCTAATTTTAGAATATGATACAAATGAAAAAATACGGCTAAATTTGATAGAAATAGCTGCACTTTTTATTGGTTTGATGTAAGTGATGTTAGAATTATAACTGAGCATGAAATAAAAATGCTTCCCCACAGCAAACTTAAAATATACGGCTGCCATTAAGTATTTCAATTTTTTTCAACCTATATATATATTTTAATTTTACCAAAATTGATCTTAATCGACTATTATGTCTATTCAACTCTAATTTATACGTTAAAGCAAAAAATATGCCCAACGGCTTTTAATGAATTTCAGACAATTGTTTTGCATTCCGCTTCATAATTTTCTGCCATACACATTTAAATGTAATTAGATATCTCGTCAATGGATACATTTACAAAAAAATATTTCCTACTAAAAGTTTACATACTTTATTAGGTAGGACTAGCAACCCCTTTTTTAGATATGCTCATTTTAAATATAATAAATGGGGGGTGGCCCACTTACCCCTTCCTAGAGGTAAGTGTCCCCACGTCATTTTTGTGAGTCCCCCACGTCATTTTTTTAAAGCATTTTTTAGGAAATAATGCTGAACTTGTGTTCATTAATAATGTCCAAGATAAAATAAGTCAACAAGTTTAAACTATATTGCTTTAAAACTGTTGTATAAGGCTTTAAAAACGAACTGTTCTTAAAAGGGGACCCACTTACCCTAACCAACCCTAGTTTTTTGCTGCTGCTTTGGACAACTTCATGTTTGTTGGCATAAAAGCAGCTTTGAATGTTATAGAAAGTATCATGTCTTGACAAGACAGCTGTATTTTTCTTTTTCGCATTGTAATAAAAGGACACAATAGCAAATATAAACTAAAAATACAGAAACCATGAACTACCTGATTAGTAATATCATATACAACAATTGCCGCTTGAGCACCTCTATAATACATAGGAGCCAAACTGTGATATCTTTCTTGCCCAGCAGTGTCCCATATTTCAAACTTAACTGTAGTGTCATCCAAGCACACTGTTTGTGTCAGGAATGCAGCTGAAATGCAGAAATAATAATTTAAGCACAGAAACCATTTCAAAAACAAAAAATTTCAAGTGTGTGGCGGTTCTGTAGCCATCCTGTTAAAGCTCTTTTAAATAATTACTGCACACATTCTGTCTTTTGTAAAATGTTTAATATTTCAACATATCTAATAAACTTTTTGAGAAGAACAGTTCAATCATTTCAATTACACAATACGATTAAAAATAACTGAAGGTTTATGATAGTGAATAGAGAACAAAATCAGTAGTAGTTGTGCAAAGAAATAGCAAAGTATTCTCATTTAATACCGATTGTGTGGCATTTACCGTATTCTGATGTAAAAACTATTGCTTATTTCATTTAATCACACTTAACCTTTAGGAACCGGGTGGTACACATGCTGTACCGTAAGTCTTTTTTTTAGAGGACGGGGTTGAGATTTTCACTTGAACCCTTTGGAGCCGGTGATTTTTTCAAGGCTTCATATGTCTGGTATGACAGTTTATACCTTCTGTTTTCAATGGAAAAGAAATCTGTGGTTCAACTGTCGTACTACCTGGGTCGAAAGAAAAATTTCTAAAAAACAGCCCGGATCCAAAAGGTTAAATCTGCAGCACACTGGCTAAAATGGGTAGAGCTATTTTCTAACTTTTGTACCAGTATTGAGTTGAACTAAATTACAGGCATAATTTAGTAAACTACAAACAAAAGTTGCCTCACATCAGTATTAGAAACAAGTAATCGTTAGCCTTATTTTATGACCAAAAATTTTGATTTGAGGCCCAATCCAAGACGTCAAATTTAATGTCTACAACTTTAGATCAAATTAAATCTCTTTTCTGGCTCATTGCGATTAAAATCCGCAATTGACATGCAGCATAAATTTATAAAAGTAATTTAAAAATAAAACTGATTTATCTCAGTAACAAATCATTTCATTTTTTATATATTACTGGTCTTCTTAATATACTATCAGCAATTTGCAATATTTCTTTTGAATAATTTATTTTTACATTTGGATACTTTATATACTTGATTTATTAAAAATGACACTTAAGTTGTAAATTTTGATGCCTAAAAATTTATACCAGGCATTATCACGACAACTTGATTTTAATTCCTACTTCAAACACTGCTTATTAACAGTGTTAGAAATAGGAACATACATTACACAAGTTTTAACAGCGGTATATTTCATTTTGAATATCATTGTAATAAAATGAAGGTTAATAAAAAATACACCATGGCCATTAAAGGACAAAGCACACTTTTTTTTTCTTCTGTACCCATGGCAGGTCTATATTTAATTTCAAAACATTTAATTGTCCAAGAAATTACAAGTCTATCTGTGGTTTCTTTCCTAGGCAATAAACTTTTAATTTACATTTCTAAAATATTGCTTTTGAAGCGAAATATAAAGCTATCATATATGGGGGAAAATGTGATTTTCCACGGAATGGCTCACTATTTGCTTCTTGAAACAGACACTAAAAAATAATTAGCAGGAAAGTAAAGTATATAGTTGACAAATTTTCAAAAACAGATTCAGAAGATACATTGCTAGAACAATACTTGATTTTTTGAAGCTGAGCTAATGGAAAAAAATCTTGAAAAGAAAAAATAATGTGAAACTATCACTCCAAATACATCTGTTGAAACCCAAGTGAGAAATAAGAAATTTAAAACTAGTAGTCATAATGATGCCTAGGATATATACTCTATATAATTTTTGCGGTAAAAAAGCAAATGCAAGTATATTTCAAAAAAGATCTGTAAAATATACAAAGAAAATATTTTTTTAAAGACAAAGTTGCTTTTTTTTATTTTTTTAAACTCACTTTTACAAATGCATCCCTTTTGTCAAAGTTACAATGAGTTGAGAGGGCAGGGGGGGGGAGTTTCAACGAGATCTAAAATTTTAGGCGTTAAATTTGGCACCTAGGGTTGTAAGTCTAGGCATGAAATCAAAATGTTTGGTCGCAAAATGCAACTAAAGACTGCTATTACGAAATAACATTTATCACTAAACTTGCTGTGGAGGTTTTTGTAATGTGGACCAATGTACCCTGTGACCAAGGCACATTGGTCCACTTCGCAAAGTTCTATTAAAAAGTGAATGCAGTGGACGCCAGTTAACCGAGCCAGTGGGTAATAGAATTAGCGGCTTTAATGAATCAAAATCATAAAACAGCATTATTGCATTAACCGATTTATTGAAGGCTGTTTAAAACAAGCTTGATTCGCATTTAAGCTGTATAAATTAAGTTAATGAGTTGAAAGAGTTCAAAAAAAATCTGGAATGAGAAATATTCAATAACACTCAATGAGATAGAAAAGCAAACTGCTCACTTAATTTTAGTTAGGCTAAAAATGAAAAGCAGATTAATGAGCCCTCCTTCCATCTACATAATACACTATGAGTGTGTTCATTTATTTTTTGCAGTATATGGGGCTTGAATAGGCAATTTTTTCTAATTTCATGATTGGCTAATTGTTATGAACCAAATATCATTAAGTTTTAAAGTAATCACATTAAGCAGAGACCGTATCTACTTTTCTGGAGCTACCACAGTGCAAAGTAAAAATAACTCTTCTTAATTGGAGAACAAAATATAAAGTAAGTTTTAAATGTTATACAAAATTAAGAATATTGAAACACATGGGAGTACATTATGATATTATATACACTTTTTATGCATTTAATAAAAACTCAATACAATACGTGTAACAGCTGAAAGCTGTGGCCATTAGTTGGCCGAAGCTTCCTCTTACTCTGCACTTCATGCCATCACTACTTACCACCAATTGTACTCTCTTGATATTCATGAAATTGTCCTTTAACAAATCTTAACACTAAACTAGATTTGCCTACAGCAGATTCTCCAAGTAAAACAAGCTTGAACTGACAAATTTTGCCTTGTGACGTGTTGGTAGGTCTTTGAGCTCCACCCCGATTTGCCATCACAGGGTCTAAAAATTAAAGCATAACATTGAAAGTTTTGAATGTAAGGTATCAAAAAAAGTTAAATAAATCATGCTGAAAGATTAATACTAGAATGTACATGAGATATAAATATTATAAAGTTATTGCTGATGAGAAAATCTTCAACATAAACAGAGAAAGTAAAAAAGTTTTTTTTCGTAGTCCTACTTTGCGACCAAAAATTTTGATTTAAAAACCTAGCTAGGGCCCTAGACGTCAAATTTGACGCATAGTTTTGAATTGCATTGAAAGTTTTTTCCTGACTCATCCTGACCAAGACCAGTGATTGAAGCAAATGTTCAATTAGAAAAATAATTTCAAAATGTAATCAACTCTAAAAATTTTCTTCTGCAGATTCTATAGATCTTTTTAAAATTTACCACCAACATCGCAACATGGAAAATTTCTATTTTTTAACATTTTTTTTTATATTGGATACATAGATATTTGAGTCTGTACTGTTCAGCCAATGGTTGCAGTACTGGATCATTGGGAAACTTCAGTAAGTAGTGGTTCCACTTGTTTCAAATTCTATGTTTTCAGGTGTTGACCATTGGCAGAAATACATACATTGTGTCAACAGAATTTTTTACTATGAAGCAGCCTACCATTGGTAGTTCGAGAGCAGCAATATATTCGCTGGTTCCAAAGATTGCAATTTGATAATCAATTTGGGTGAAATTCGGGAAATGACCGAGTTAACAGTGTATTGCATGTTCCTGCCTTAGCCCTTGCTTAGGGGCGGTTACTCACTGCTTTATATGTATCTATTTGCTTTAGTTCAGGGGTCTCTTAACTTTTGGGCCAAAGAGTCATTTTTAAAAATTTCTCGGCACTCCCGGGCATCATACATAAATGGCAGTTTAGAATCAAGTGCATATTTTTGCATTAGAATTAATTGAACTATACTATATTTTTAGAATATTGTTGTAACACTTAGAATTTGAAAGTGTTCAAATGTAGATCAACAGAGCTTAACACATTTAAATGAATGAATTAACAATTTCATTTTTGCTGTCACACATGTGCATACCAAGGAAAATCCTTGAACTTAGATTTATTTGTGCAAGTATACATGTTTTTTCATTAAAAATGTCAATTTTTTTTTTAAAGAGGCTTTTAATGATAAAATAATAACATTAAGGTGTATGTATCAATATTACCAAGACTGTGATTTTAAAGTTTTTGAGAAGGCAAAGGTTATGGACTCCATACATATTATACAGAACAAACAAAACACAAAAATGATCCATGATGATTTTAAAATCCAGGGGAACAACTGGCCCCCGGGTTGCCCAAATGTCGGACCTGCATAGTTAGCCCATTTCCACTACACCAATGATTAATAGAAAATACTCAGGTGGAAAACATTACAGCCAACATAAATGCGTCATGACTTTATTATTAGCTATCTTTAGTAACGGAGCTGCTCAATGAGTGGAACCAAAAAGTAACAGCTCACTGATTATGACCTATAAATCTTACAAGGGAGAAAGGAGATCACATTTGTTATGAATTCTGTTCAATACATGTGTGCATGCAAATGTGTGTCTACATTTAATAATAAGCTGGTATAAAGAAATGACAAAATAAATGGCTGCAAATAAACAAACTTAAAGTGTCAGAAAATTCGCTTTTAGTTCATAAAGAGGATGGGGGAAAAAATCCAATGTCATTAAATTCTCGAAAAAATGTATTTGAGTTTAGTATTATAAACATGAAATGTAAACAAACAGAAATTGGTTTTACAGAAACTTTGCAAACGTTTTTACATGTTGTAAACTGATAATGTTTACGTTTGATAATTGCTGAGATACTTCCACTTCTTACAATTTCAGCAAAGCCAAACAATTAGAAATAATAAAATATGTAATTGCTACATCACATACTGAATAACTGAAATGTGTTTTTTTCTAACTAAGTACAATAATCGATTTCAATAGCAACTTTGTAAAACATTGCTGGTTTGTTTCTAGAGAGCACAAATTTCAGGATTTGAAGGCGAATTATTACGAAACACCATCTGTAAGTCAGGACTTTACTAACATTTGGACAATTTACAAAATTTAGACAGAAGATTGCTTTAAAATTTTCATCGGTAAAATTTACCACATCAGCAGTTTTTAACATGTTGCAAAACTTCAAATTTTGACTAAATGTTGAGTAGCAAATTTTGAATCGTCCCGTAATTTAATTAGCCGAAACAACAATAGAATTGAGGCTGATTACGAATGAGAAAATTTGGACAAAGAGTTACCATTAGAAACTTATTTTTGATTGATTGCAATTAAAAAAAATATGAATTTAATAAATATTAGGCTTAATGAAGCAGGGTATTTAACGCGCAGTAACACAGGATTGCACATTCATGACTTTACACAATATTTACACACTTCGATCGGTATAAGTACGATATTTTAACGCTAAAAGTTGAGGAATTTCAAGATAAAGAAAGAAAAAGAATGTTGAAATACATTTAAAATAAGGTTTAACCCTAATCCAGTAAGGTGGTACGTGAAATGAAGTGTACTAACCTGTATTAAAGGACTAGGAAGAAGTATTAAACAACGCACACGCTTTTGAATCCAAAAATGCAGTTTCAGATGTTATAAAAACGTATCCAAAGTCCGTTTAATGAATTTTTTCACATATATAATCTACGTCATTTGCAGGAAACTCGTAAGCTGAGAGTTTAGACATGAACCACCCTCAGCTCAATAATACCACATTACATGAAATCGTAAATTCTGACTCCGCCATTACGCCAGCATTATAAAGCAATATATAAATTAAAAAGAGCCTTGTATGAGTATAATGTTTCATTTTGTGTGCTTCATCTTATTTAATATTTTTTATAATAGATTATTATTGAAAGTTTACTTACTTTTCACTGCAAGAGATAATTAAAAAAATGCGCACTATATTTCTATATTTTCTGCGGCACTACAGAAATCAGCTGTGTTTTTATTGTAGAAGTGTCATGCAAATTATTATTTAATGGTGAATTTTGTTACATAAATATTTGTATTAAACGTTACTAAACGTGATGCATAGTTTTGAAAATTATTTCACGTGAAGTAATTTCTTGAGATTTAAGCGCTCATTTCAAACTGCAATTTCACAACTCATTATTTAAGATTGATAATTAAGGAAGAATTAAAAATAAATGTTGGAGCATGTTATCAACCTAGTTCTGCTGATTTAAAATTGATATTAAACAATTTGCTATTTTAGCTAACAGATTTATGGCGAAACAGCATTACAGTTCAGAAGTAATTTGTTTTCTTTCCTTTCTTGCTGTTATTAACTTTATAATATTACAAAGCTTCGTAGAACAAAGGAAATTTTTTATTACATTGTATTTTAGTGCTAATACATTTTTTCTTCTCGCCAGTATTTGAGGCTGTTATTATTTTTATTTTATGACTGGATGTTCTGTGAATGCAATTTTTTACGCTGTTTCATGTGCTTCGTATGTGTATGCTCACATGAATTTATCGAATGAATTGAATTGAGCTTGTGTTTGTGAAAAAGAACTTGAAGAACGTTGCTTATTTTCGAAGTAATTATAGATTGCTTGACGAAATCCAACGAAACATATTAGCATCTAAAATTTTGCTTATGTGTGATGATTTTTTTAAAGCGATTTTCGTAAAATAGTCTTCATATTTATGTATTTTCCGGTCAAATTCTTTCTGTTGATTTTTTACTTCTCTTTCATCCAAATGCTTAGAAAATTGAAGAAAATTTTATTTTGTTTGGAAATGCAAAAATAGTTTTTGTTTTTGAAATTAAATCATCATAACGTATTAATGTAAAAATGAGCAGGAATAGTTTTCCTGCTCATTTGTATACCAAGACGTTTTATATATATATTTTATATATATATATATATATATATATATTTTTTTTTCTTGTCAAGTGTAAAGGTATTTATACTTTCCTTAATTATTGAAGTTTTAAATTATATATTATAGATTAAAAAAATAAGAAATTGAATTTAATATAGATATCAGGAATGAGAATCTTCCACTAAACTGGGTTTTATGTGATTAAAAGAGCAAGGCCACACTAAATAGCAGAATCTATTAGGTTTTCTTGAAGCAACCATTACTAAGAGTAATTTTGTTTCCTACCTCTTAATAAAAAAATTTTTGCAACATCATGATCTAAGCTGTGCAAGAAAATTGGCATAGCCCAGAATTAATTCATTTATCCCTTCTTCCCTGTGTACTTCTTGAGATATTTTAATGTTCTAAAGGAGAGCAAACCATTATTGAATACCATGCTTCTAAGTGCCGAGGCAGCTTGCTTGCTTCAATAAGACTTCTAATACTCCCATTCCAAGCCCTGAGCAGGCCCTTAGTCTGACATGGCCTCTTTTCAACTTGATTGTGAATAGTATCATATATTTAACACATTTGCATCCAGGCGCGGATCCAGAGGGGGGGGGGGGTCATGACCCCTCCCTTAACCGACCAAATGTAGCAAAAAATTGCATTTTTGGGACATATTTTACGAAAAAACTGCCAAAACCCCTCATTTTTGCACAAAAATTGCACTTTGACCTTTCCGAAAATGACCCCCTCCTTAACCAGAAGCTGGATCCGCCCTTGTTTGCATCATAAGCAGGATCCCCCCAAACTAAAATTTTTGTTAGGAGAAAATTATCAATTTGTCGAATGAAGCTCCAATTTTACCGAAAGATAAAATACAAGCATGCACATTGCACACATGTCGTACATGCATAACATTTAGGGAGAAAAAAACGTTAGGCATCTTTAAAAAGAACAATTCTGAAAACTAAAAAGAACAAATAATCTCAATATTGCAATATTGTCTTCAAATTGCCGAATCATCAGCAAAATATGCCGAATAAGGAAATTATTGGGAGGTCACAGTAACCTCCCATCAGGGCACTCCTGATCATTTTGTAAGTACATTTTTAGCAAAAAAAACAAGTGGTGTATGATTCCAGACTTAGAATGCTTAACATGTATAGTCTTGAGCAAAGGAGAACCAGGGGGGACATGATTCAGTTGTTTAAATTTATCAAAATGAAAGATGTTATAGGGTTAAGTTTTTGCACGGAAAGCAGGACAAGGGGTCATTGTTATAAGCTGTTTAAATCTCAGGCTAACCTGGAAATTCGAGAAAATTACTATTTTAGCAGAGTAGTGGGAACTTGGAATAGTTTACCGGAAGAGGCGGTAAGGAGCAAGGGAGTAGATAGTTTTAAGAGGACCATTGATCTTCATTGGGGCTTATAATTTGACTAGGACCAGCCCTGTTGGGCCCAGAGCCTGTTGATGGTCGTCACATTTGTATTTGTATAAGAACAAATTTTTCACTTTTCTGTATGATGCGAATGGGTTGATAAAATCATCCCTAGATCTTTTCAAATTGTATATAGTAAATAAGTTTGATATTGGAGAACATTGTATCTTTTCTCTCTTTATTTTACAGGTTTCCAGGTTAATTAATCCATTGATTTTGAACAGATTTGATCAACAATCCATGAAATGCAAGGAAAGTAGTTACTTATCTGAAAAAATGGCACCACTAGGCAAGGCTCCTGCATTTAACATTCCTGTTGGAGCTTCTGAATTTAGATTTGGAATTACTAGCAATAAAGGTAAATTTATATTAAAAAAAAATTGGTAAACATTTTGAAAACTTGCTTAAAATAAGACCTTGAATTCTTGGAACTTAAATAAAACTCCAATTTTCGGCCAAAATTTTTAATGAAATTTAAATCATCATTTTGATTTTTTATCTTTTTTTTTTCTTTTACTCCAAAAACATTTTGGTTCATTAAAGTGATGGTTAAAATATTTTTTTTCAATAGTTCTTAATTGAAGGGCTTGGGAGA
>JAXGGA010005433.1:0-78354 GCA_038373865.1 Uloborus plumipes
ATTCTAACAAATGGCGTTTCTTCTGAAGTACTATTCTCTTCAGATTTATCTTATTTAATGCGTTAAATTTCGTAATTGCTGTCGTTTTAAAATTGTCGCCATCACAATTCATAAAACATCACTGACATTTTTTTTTTTAAGTTTCGTGTTCCCCTTTTCGAATTGAACTCTTATTTGGGCCATTTCACAAAAAAGCAGACATTCTGTCCGTACGTAATATAGTTGCATCCACTTAAATGAACCACGTATGTTTGAAACAATTTTGATTCAATAAAGTGGCTAATGCAAACAAGCTGGATTTTGTTCTGTTTTAACGAGTTGATCCATTAAAGCGGTTAATTCAATCAACCACTGATTCAATTAAGCGGCTCTAAGTGTTGTTCACAGATTTCATTGAACGGCAGTAATTTTTGAAGGTCATGTGCATACTATTTTACTTAAGATATCATGAATACGCTAGTGATTTCTAAGTATTAAAGTTTTGTTTATAACCACCTTTTTGAATTTTTATCTTTAATGAAATGTATGAGCTGTCTTGTGCGGAAAATTTTTTGTTTTTTCCGTGAAATGATCCATTATGGATAGTGTTTAAGAAACGAACAGCATCGTCACTTTTCAAGAAGCTCTATCATCTCTGCCTTTATGCAAGGGAGGTACAAAAAGTGGTCATTGGGTAGTGACCCTCATCCGCAAACTATCAGCAATACTTTGCTATGTAGTAGAAATTCTTCCTTTAAATTCATCTCACATTTTGCGTCGGAGTCTAAAATACAATAGAAGAAACATTTTTATTAATATTTTTTCGAAGTGTTTCGGACTGCCATATTTTTCACGCATTGCACAACTATAACTACTAACTCTAAATTATACGCCGCCTTAGAGGCAGATGTTTCGCCCAAATGGTTTAAGAATTTCTGTAGAACTAATACAGCAATAAATTCAAAGAAATACTCACCTTTTTTTGGCATGAACTATATTCTTTAAACGTCTTTGTGTTCCTTAAAACGAATGCGTTCAGATGAAAGTTTTTGAAGTTGGAAAATTCAATTGAGAGAAAATATGCAAGGCAAAGTAAGGCATTATTTGGTAGGTTCAATTTATTTTGATCTTATTGTGGCCATACTTTTTCTTACATTGGTAGTATACGCCAGAGTGTTAAGATTTCTTATCCGCTTCAAAATTGCTTCGGTGAGAAGAACGGTACAGAACGTGCAGGAAGAATTCGAAAAGATTAAATTTGAAGAAAATAGATTTTATGAAGGCAGAAAAAAAAGCTAAGAGGCCCAAAAAGTACTGTTTTTCGCAATTTTATTTTTAATTACATTCTTTGACGTAATATTTAAGGTCCTATAAGCTCCTAGTTATACCTTTGGGAAACTTTTGTTTGCTAAAAATACTATTTTCACAGACCGAAATGAAAACAAGATACAAATGTTACTGTGAAAATATTTATCACTCCAGTAGTAGCTAAAATTGATGTTTAAAAATATTTCTGAACGCGTAATATCTTTTAATTTCTAATTTTTCCCGCAATTATCTTTTTTCAGAGTAATATATTTTTTAACTTCTGATGTTATATTATTTTATCCTTTAATATTTCCTCTAAGACTAAAACTATAAAGGTGATAACTTTTCACTAAAAGGGGCTATAGAAAAGTGTTAGAAATATTCCTGTACTCAGATATATATACCTGTCCTGTATACTGTAATATACCTGTATACTGTATACTCGGTTTGTTCTACTGCTGGTTTAGATCAAATGTATAAAAATGTTTTATAAAGTATATTAATAGTGAAAAATGATTTTTCTCCTTTCTCTAGTGTAAACATTCTGGCTAATTCAAAAGTTTTTTTTTTTTTCCATGACTACGTAAAAACTTTTGAATTAGCAGAATGAATGTGTAGGGAATGTGTTTTGTTGAAGTTAAAACCCAAGTTTTTGTTTAAATTAACCATATTGGTTGACTTCATAGAAAGTAGCATTAATTTGGGATTGTAGCTTGAAGGACTCTGTGAGAGCGGCATATATATGCGTGCATCAGCTGCCATTAACGTCTGCGGAAGGTTTTCGGCCAGTCAGTACCTAACTTTTAACCATGGTTTAGAACGTTAACCACAATTCCAGAGACGTGGGTGGAGCTTTTGACGTGGTCTAATTTATCTAGCGGATTATTTTATATGTTACCGGAACATTTAACATTATTTAATGGCATTTTTATGCTTATTTAGAAGATTATTTTGCATTAGAAAAACTCGGAAATTTTTGAAATGCTCTTTTAATAGTATTATTTAAAAGTAGCTTGCAAAGGCTAAATAATGTGTGATACCCCCAAATAACTAGATTCCAGTGAATTTTAACCAAACATGGTGGCAGTTTTTGAAGTTGCCATACGGATGTAAACTGCCGCCAACTAAACAATCTTTAGTTTCAAATTGTTATAAAGTTATTTTACAGCTAACATAAGCAATTCAGCCTTTAACCAATTTTTAATTCCTATAAATTAACTTTAAGAAATTTTATTGCCCATTTAACAATTTAAGAAATTCTTCGAAAAATTGCCATAACTGCATCATTTTACGATTGCACTTCATATTTATCAGTTGGCAAGACAAAGGCGAATTTTCAGGATATTCGAATTCTGTATCAATGTACAAAATTTTCTCATTAGAATTTTTTTTTATTATTTGTTATTTTCCCCCGCTTAGTTATTATTTTTATCCTTTCATGAAACTGGATAGTTTAGTTAACTTAATAAAAACTATGTTTTCAAAGATTAAGAAAAGGAAAACAAATATCAAGGAAAAACTTCTTCATTAAAAATCCGCTGCCTCTTTTTTCTAACTTACAGAATGTCCAAGAAGAAAGACTACTAACTTAAGTCGCAGTAATTGGCAGACGACTTTTTGAAACAAGAAATAATGAAATGTTGTAGCACAATAAAATGTAAAGGTTGTGAACATGTTAATCTCATACATTGTATTTATCTTGAATTCATCAAAATTTTAGTATTTCTGAAATAAAAAGCAATAGAGCTGTCTTAGCTTTATATTTGAATATTTTATTAAAAATCAATGTACCTATGACGTCATAAGTGTCGTTTGAGGCGAGTACTTTGGCGAGCTGAGTGCTTAACTATAAACCCCCTCTCCCAGAAAAAAGATACACAGCTTAACTAAAAGAAAAATTTCCCTCACACGAAAAAATAATGTAATAAATCATCACTTTTAGGAAAGAAATTAAATCCCCTTCTCCACCCCAAAAAAAAGGAATTTAACTAAAATACGCATTGCAATCAGAAAAAAATTAAGATTCCACCAAAGAAAAAAATAGTTCAATGAAAATCCACCCCACTGGAAAAATGAATTGAATTAAAATACGCAATGCACAAAGTTGCGAAAATTGCTGATTAAAATATTTTTTTGATTAAAAAGTTTTTAAAAATATTTTTTAAAGATTCAAAAAATAAGAGAGAAAGATTTAAGGGGTTAACTTCTTTCTGGGGCCTCCAGAACTTAAATTTTTCGGAAGACGGAAATTCACAGTTTGCCGAATGGAACTCCAAATTTTGCCGAATGATAAAATGCGTTTATGCACAGAAACGTACATCTAATGAAAAGGCATTTTCGGTCATTTTTATTTCACAATATTGTAATTATGTCCCCAAATTGCCGAACTACCTGACAAAGTTAGCCGAATGAGGAAATTTGTGGGAGGTCCCAGTGACCTCCCGTGACCTATCATTGGGGCGCCTACGAAACTGCGAAAGCAGCTCAACTTAAAAATAATTACTATAGTGGAATATTGGAAACTCTGTGCACTTCTAGCTTTTCCTAACAGTATAATGTGTCTCTCATAAGTTGAGCTTTGATCTTGACCCTGTTTACATCTTTTTGAGGAGTTTTTGAAGTGCTCAGTAAGTAAAACACTTGTTACTATCGTGGATTCGATTGAGAATACTATTGCAATACTGCTGCAAAAGTAACGCAGCGCAACTTCACATCAGTGACCCTTCCCTGTTAACCCAAAGACAGATAAACATTTTCAAGATTACAACTCAAGGGTGGATTCAAATTTTTTTCAAGGGAGAGGCTATTGATTTCATTAGAGCGATTTCATACCAAATCACCGAATGGGGGTCGCACGACCGACTCGGATTTTTTTTTAATTTGGTACACAGATTGATGGTATAGAGGTATGAAAAAGCCCAAAAGGAAAGTTACTTGCTCCACTTATTTTCTGAGATACATGCCCTCAAAGTTTGTCCGCCACGTCAAAATACTAAAAAAGTGATGTTATTTAATCATTTTTTATAAAAAATCTTACTCATGCAAAATAAAAGTGTTAGATATCTATGGAAACTAGTTACTCCAGGCATTCTGAAAAAAAAAATACTAGAACGTTCATAATGAAAATTGCCAAGGTACAGGGCTCTTTGAAGTTGTCACCACAAAAACTTGATTTTGCAGATTTTGCTAAAATTCAGGCATTTATTACAAAAAAAGGCAAACAAAACCAAAGGTTTTCTCACTTTCTGGTAGTATACAGGTCCTCCCTGTAAATTGCTACGCAATAAATTTTTTGGGTTTCTCACTCCTTCTTGGAAATATTTTAGCTTAAAGATAAGCCGTAAGGCAAAAAATGCGTTTTTGGCCATCTTGGCAGCCATTTTTCTCATAAAGGGGGAGCAGTAGAAACTTTAATTTTTTTTTTAAACAAGCCACTGATATGTTAGCTATTCACAGGAAAAGAGTTTACTTTTGGTTATTTCTCCCATTAAGAGATATCCTGCTGACAGTATATGCATGTTTTTCGCGACGACCATATGCTTTTGTTCCCCCTCTCATGGACTTAAAATTAATTAAACCAAAAAATAATTATATATTTATTATTAGCTGTATTATCTACTCAATATGTCATGAAATTTAATTTATTAAATCATTGAACAATAAATTAGATAATTGATGAAAACAAGAAAAAGTATTTCTCTGATGCCTGAGCATTATGCATTCATAATTATAAAGCACTAAATACTTTCTTGAGAAATTAATTAACATAAATGAGCTCTAAATAGTTATATTATAAGCAATACCCAATCTTGTGATTGGGATACTCCTGTTTTTAATTGAAGAATTTCTTGAATATCACATGAATATCAGGAAAATAAATGAGGTCTTTTCGTTTGATGTAGGATACTTTATGACAAATTTCATTTGATGGGCTACTAACTGAGCATGGTGATAAAGAGCTATTAATTTCAGCATCGAATTCCATTTTACCTTATTAACAGTTAAATATTTATAAAATAATTAAATAAATAATTTAATATAAAGCCATGCTTGAAGAATTAAAATTAGTGCAACTAATTTATTCCCATACTGATCTTTACAAAACTGACATGTGTTGAGCACTGATAAGAACTGACAAGAATAAGTTTACTCACTAAAATACTAGTTCACAGATACTATAAAGCGTACATTCTATTTTCTACAAAATAATACTGCAACAAAGAACAAGGGTATAAAGGGGTAGGTACTAAAGAATTTCTTGAAAAATCAATTAAAATAAAGGAGCTTCGAATATTTATCTCATAGGCAATACACAATCTTGTGATTGGATGTTCCTGATTGATGGCTATAAACAGGAGGATACCCTTGTTCTTTGTTGCAGTATTATTTTGTGGAAAATAGAATGTATGCTTTATAGTATCTGTGAACTAATATTTTAATGAGTAAACTTTTTCTTGTCAGTTCTTATCAGTGCTCAACGCATGTCAATTTTGTAAAGATCAGTATGGGAATAAATTAGTTGCACTAATTTTAATTCTTCAAGCATGGCTTTATAATAAATTATTTATTTAATTATTTTGTAAATATTTAACTGTTAATAAGGTAAAATGGAATTTGTGAAACTAAGGTTTCACATTCTCCGTTGACCTCCAGGCAACCAAGCATCTACTTTCGCGACATGAAAGCAAGTCCCCATTTTTTCACATGAAGAGGAGGAACCACGCTTCGTTATCTTTCCGTCTCGGAGTGATCCGTGTGAACTAATACAGAGAAAAATGCTTGCTCACTTAAAAGCGATAAATCACTGGGGGAAAAAGGTCTTCTCTTCCCGACTGCCGTTCATGATGTTTGTGGTGCGGTGTTCCTGTGAGACCGGAGACGCTGTGTCTTGGAGTAGAAGAAAGAAAAAAAAATATGTTTGAAATAGTGAAATAATCATCATATTACCAAAATGAAAGAAGTATAATACTCAAGAAGCGTTTTTGAAAATATTGTGAATCTTCATATCATGGATGTAATTGGATCATCGTAATTTAGTATCACAAAGATCGGAGACGATAGGCCTAATCTTAAGCATGCTGGATTACTTACTAATAGTGAAAGTTTGAGAACTGTGAAACCGCAATAACTCTGCAATGTGGAATTTAACACGAAGGATCTAATTTAAGCATGCTGGACTCAACTCGCGATATTGGTAAACTATATTTAAGCAAGGACTTTGCTAAATTGAGTTTTACTCAGTAATATCACGCATTCAGAAACGATGTATTAGGTCGTGTGATAATGATGATCTCATCTTATCTTTTGTTATGATGTATTCATATTGTGCTGAAAATAAACAAGTTCGGTAAGTCAATTTGATATTATTATTATTGGTTCAATTTTGTATCACACACAATGCATAATGTACTTTAAAATTTTTGTTTAACTCGTTCTTTATCCTTTCAAACCATCACGCAACAGAATTCGATGCTGAAATTAATAGCTCTTTATCACCATGCTCTGTTAGTAGCCCATCAAATGAAATTTGTCATAAAGTATCCTACATCAAACGAAAAGACCTCATTTATTTTCCCGATATTCATGTGATATTCAAGAAATTCTTCAATTAAAAACAGGAGTATCCCAATCACAAGATTGGGTATTGCTTATAATATAAATATTTAGAGCTCATTTATGTTAATTAATTTCTCAAGAAAGTATTTAGTGCTTTATAATTATGAATGAATAATGCTCAGGCATCAGAGAAGTACTTTTTCTTGTTTTCATCAATTATCTAATTTATTGTTCAATGATTTAATAAATTAAATTTCATGACTTATTGAGTAGCTAATACAGCTAATAATAAATATATAATTATTTTTTGGTTTAATTAATTTTAAGTCCATGAGAGGGGGAACAAAAGCATATGGTCGTCGCGAAAAACATGCATATACTGTCAGCAGGATATCTCTTAATGGGAGAAATAACCAAAAGTAAACTCTTTTCCTGTGAATAGCTAACATATCAGTGGCTTGTTTAAAAAAAAATTAAAGTTTCTACTGCTCCCCCTTTATGAGAAAAATGGCTGCCAAGATGGCCAAAAACGCATTTTTTGCCTTACGGCTTATCTTTAAGCTAAAATATTTCCAAGAAGGAGTGAGAAAAACAAAAAATTTATTGCGTAGCAATTTACAGGGAGGACCTGTACACTACCAGAAAGTGAGAAAACCTTTGGTTTTGTTTGCCTTTTTTTGTAATAAATGCCTGAATTTTAGCAAAATCTGCAAAATCAAGTTTTTGTGGTGACAACTTCAAAGAGCCCTGTACCTTGGCAATTTTCATTATGGACATTCTAGTATTTTTTTTCAGAATGCTTGGAGTAACTAGTTTCCATAGATATCTAACACTTTTATTTTGCATGAGTACGATTTTTTATAAAAAAATTATTAAATAACATCATATTTTTAGTATTTTGACGTGGCGGACAAACTTTGAGGGCATGTATCTCAGAAAATAAGTGGAGCAGGTAACTTTCCTTTTGGGCTTTTTCATACCTCTATACCATCAATCTGTGTACCAAATTAAAAAAAAAATCCGAGTCGGTCGTGCGCCCAACTTTTTTTTTCGGTGATTTGGTATGGAATCGCTCATTACGTATCCTTTACGATACATCTTGGTTTACAAATGTTGATCTCATACGTTTTGGACTTCAATTGCGAAATGTATTCTGATGAGAGCCTTAAACCTCTCTTCTGTTTGCGTCAAAGATAGTCTAAGGCAGGGATTCAAGTGAAACAGCACTAAGATCGCTTCGAATTGCAATCGCTACTGAAAGTGAATTACATTATCATCAACTTAACTTGGCACTGACGTCACTACGAGAGGAGCCAATAAGAGCTCACAAGCAGTCGGCGATCTCCTCTTAGTCGGCAAGTAGTCTGTGACGTTTTATCTAGCTCGTTTTTCATAGGCAAACGTCACGATGAACGTTCTAATGTAATTCATTTCCAGTATCAAGAAACGTTCTAATGTAATTCATTTCCAGTAGCTATTGCAGTTTGTGATCGCCTGTTTCACTTGAATCCCTGCCTAAAAATGCCTTTTTCGAACTTCAGTATTGAAAACTTTCAAATGGTGAGTTCCTCAAAGGAAGGGTGATGAAGGCGATCCTTTGAATGTCCTCCTTATATCCATGCCAATTATGATTAAGCCAATAAGAATCGCATTACACCCCTCACAAATTTTTAAGCTAAGGTATTTTTAAAGAAACTTCAGGAATTAATTAGTAGCATTGGAAATATTTTGTCATACTTTCTCTTAATTATTCTATTTTTATTACAAATTTGGAAAAAAATAATGCAATTTTACTATCATCCGGTTGGTAATATCAGCATGTAATGGTAAAGACAAATCAGAATAAAAATTTAATAGTTGAGTAGAACTTTCACAAAAAAAGTCATAAAGGCTTTTAATAAAAACATTAAACAGTTCAAATCTGATTTACAAAAGATTTTAATTACATAAATATTAAACATTTTTAACGCATGTAAATTTCGTATACTTGTAAACAACTAACGAAACATGCATAATTTTTGCATATATATAGCTTTTTTTCTTTTTCGTTAGCATGAGTAATAGTTTAAAAACAAGAACTTCTAGTTACAATTTTTACTAAATGATGCATTGAGGCTTAACAAACCATTTCAGCATATTCAGTGAGATATTATTTGATATTTTAATACTTTTTTTTGTTCATTTTTGTATTCAAAAGATCAGAAAACTGTTTTCAGATTGTGCATTTTTTTCTCTTATAAATATTCATTTCTTGATAATGTTTTAGTCTTTCTAGTTTCAACGCAAAAAAAAAAATACTTTCAATGTAAGTCTTTTCTATACACCAGAGTTTGGAAAATTTTGACGTTTTGTTTTTTTAAATATTTTCTTTCTTAGTTAAAACAATTGAATTTTTTTATTCAAGATTAAAGAAATGCATTGAAGAGACTACTTAACCAGATGAAAAATTACAAAGGATTTAAGAGCTTAATTATTTATAAAGAGTAATTACTTATTTAGTGATATAATAATTAAATATGATATTAAAACCAGGCATTTTTTTGAGTTTTAAATATCAAGTCAAGTAGCCAACACTAATCTGATTGTTTATTTCTTTCTCTCTCATTTTTTAAGAAGCAAAATATATCTTTTTCTTCCTTTTAAGGAGGTTTACTTTAAGGTTTAAACTTCTTGTCTCTTATAATAGAATGACACAAAAAACTTTTGGTATGTTCTTGGAGTTTTGATGGAATGAAATTGCCAAGAAGACAAAGTTACACTTTTCACGATACCTTTAAACAGTCTGCTAAGCAAATTCAAACGAACCAAATTAAAGACAAACCGCAGCGCTAAGCCCCATTGATTCAAGAAATGCATTTCAAAGCCAGCCGAATGAATTGAATCTCCTCCGAAATTATTAATGAGATTCCTTTGAAGGATATGCGTAAACCCGTTAAGAGATGTTCCGCAATAATTACACAAAATGACGTTCAAATAATTGGCGGAGGCTTACGATTTTCGAAACGCTCAAATCTTAATAACCATTTTCGAATTCCATGGCACTGTTTCGAATTTAAAGAAGATTGTTCCGCCCCATCAAAAGCGATTATATCGCTGGAGATAATTTTGAAGGCTTAGGTGCTTCAGGTTACGTAATAAATAAGTTAATTTACCTGGAAATGTATTTTGAAGTTTAAAGTTTTCTAGGAATTTACTACAGCTAATGTTATTTGTACTGTCTAAAATTTTTTCGTGCGATCTCCGCAATTTCTGCGCACGCGCCAAGTCTCTTCGGACTTTCTCGAAATAGGGGGGAAAAGCAGCGAGGAAGTGGTAAGCAAACAAAAGCTGAACGCATCGGGAAGTGAGCATCCTAAACCTATCTCCCCGTTTTCAGATGGAAGCGTTCGTGACTGCCAGGCGCATAAAACGCAAACAGACAGTAGACAGTACCGGTACTCTTATTATAGCATGCCACGCGGCAGTAACCAGCACTAAAAAAAACTGCAGTAGGGGAATGTGGGGCAAAGTGAATTAGCGGGGCAAAGTGAAATGGCAAAATATTTTCACAGTTTGCAACGCCACCTATCAAGCAATATTTTAACAAAGTTCCTAGACATACTGTCTATTCCTGTGAACAAATAGATCTAAGATCAACGAAACAAACTATACAAGTCTTTTTCAAAATTTAATGCACTTATTGCAATATTCGTATTTTTTTTTTTTTCAAAAATATTTTTTTGCTATGATACAATTATAAAATTTTTGTAATTATCATTTTAAATATTAATTGAGGTCTACTGGTATCCAGTACAATACTTATTTCGTTTCTATAAAGCGAATTTTGATTTTAAATGTTCAATGTAATTTGTCAAGTGCACGCGGAGCAAAGTGAATGGGGCAGAGTGAAATAGTTCATTTCGTTTACTTATGCATTAATTTTTTCAAATCACGTACGTATTTCTTTATTTGCTAATTAATTTACATTATTTTACCTATTATATTTACTTATTTGTTCGTTCATTGATTTTCCTGTTTGTTCTCTATTTTATTCACTCATTTCTTTTTCTCATTAATTAATGAGTTCACTAATTTGTTTATTTATTTACTCGTTTATTTTTTAATTAATAAATCATTTATTCGTTTGTTTACACGTCCATTTGCTAAAAATTACTGCTAATCATAAAATAAAAAAATTTGTCATACTAAAAATATTGCATTTTTCACTTTGCCCCATGTTATTTTTTAAGGTGGAAAATTTCCACCTTTTTTGGAAGTGTTAAATAACTGCCAAAAATGAAAAAAAATGTTTCAACGCAAGTTGTCATACAAAAAACATTATTCAATCTTTATGCACAATAATTTTCAGAAAAAATTTCAGATGCATGTTGACATTTTGAAATAGGTCCGCTATCTTTACTATTACACTTTGCCCCACATTCCCCTACTACAGAAAAATCTAGAAAACTAGGATTCCGTAAACTTTTCTAGTAACAATAAAACTCCATCTTAAGTAGCCTTCTCGAGAAGAAGCTGTATTGTTACAACGTTAACGTAAAAAAAAGCTGTATAATAGGGTGATTCACAACCTATGGTAAAGAAAAAAATTTGCCTTGCAAGGCAGGGCTGAAACTTTCTATCGACGTCCAATCATTGTACAACAACTACTTTTAATACCGGAACTTTAATCGGAAGAAGTAATTCCTTCAGCAGTTTACAAAAGAATCCTGGTATAGTATGGCTCAAACATCGTACAATGAATTATTAGATTTTTTCTTTCACTTAAATCTTTCATTTATGACGTCTCTAACATCTCTAACAGGTAGGCATTCATTTCATCTGAACATTATATATTTTTATTAATATTATTGAACTATCAATATTGTTACAATAAAAATAATATTATCTAATTTCACAATATGAAGACAATATTAAAAAATCAAAATTAAATAAATATTTAACTCAATAGTTTGTAGGAAAACTATTCTTCTTTTATCGTATTGTGTTTCCAAAGCTAAGTATATAAATAAATCTAAACTCATTTGAAAACGGTTTTTGTTCATTATTTGCATTAAAAAATAAAATATAGTTAATATTCAGATGAAATTAATACATACATATTAGAAAAGTTATAAATAAATGATTCAGCTGAAATGAAAACCATCGAATAATAATTCATTTATACAATGTTAAATGATGAAATGTTTAAAAAATTGAAAAGTGTCCACAACAAAGCCCACTAGTATGTTTGCGTGTGGTGTGGGAATTTTATAAGACTCTACTATTCAGAATAACGAGAATTTATTAGAGAGACATAAAAGTAGATGAAAAAGTAAGTGACATGCAACAGAATTGCAGAAAGAAAAAAAGGAACGCATCATCAACTTTTTTACTTCTCCTCTCTACCCAGGCGCTCATTAAAGCAACTTTCGTTTCGGGAAATTTCCTCACGACACGGGAAAAAAAATGTTTAAATTCTTTTTCTAATGAGAAAAAGTTCCAAATGGAAGCTATCCGCACAGAGGAAGGGACCGGGCCACGCCTTAATAGGACACAATGGAGATATATCTGCAGTGGAATGTGATTTCGCGGGATTGCAGTTAAAGGAACCTCGGCGATTTTTGAAGAAACTTGGAAGGAGCGACAATAAGGAGTAATGATGTTGATGTCTCTTGAAAGGAAGGTCGTCAGCGTTTGAGCCGGAGAGAGAAAAATGGGGTTTAATTTACGTCAAATCAAGGGTATTTATTTGCGATAAAAGCACGCATAAATGTGTTTACAAAAGCAGGCGAATATTTAGATAATATCATGGCAGAAAAACATTACTTAATTATAGTCGGTTTTAAATATCAAAAGAGGATAGAACATTTCTTAAAAACTCTGATGAAGTCTTTTAATAAAACTCATTAAAAGTTTTCAACATTAAAAAAATAATAATAAAACAGCAATTTTAGTAGAAAGATGCACATCATAAAAACCTATCGCAATAACTGATTTTTCACCACAAAAAAGAAAGAAAACCACTTTATAGAGGAGACAGACCAGTGAATGAACACTTAAGCAAATTTTCAATTTCAAAAATTCATAGCGTCGGAAAAAATAGCATTTGCCACATGGCAGTAAAAACACTTCAGATGATGCACGCAGTCGTTTAAAAAAACAGTTGGAGAGCTTTTATGGTTCTGCATCAGGTTTTATGGGGGGTTAAAACGAAAAAAAGTACCCAGACCCAGTGAATGAACACCCCTACCAGTGAACAAATACAGCATTTTCTATAGTCATTTTCTTTCTGTATATGTGTGGAAAGGAGTTACTTCTGCTGATTCATCTAAGAAAAATGTTTCAAAACCTTATTTTTTCATGAAAAATATGAGGTGTTCATTCACTGGAAGTGTTCATTCACTGGTCGGTATACCCTATTGATTCTAAACACCATAAAAGCTCTCTGAATTACTAAACTACGCTTACAAAACATCATAAGATTAAATATCAGCAGGCGATAAATTAAAAAATATAGCAATTGGGAAGTTCTATTTTTGTTGGTATGCTTTAAATTTTCATGTTAACAGGCGACATTTTTCACACTAGAGAAAACGCTATTCGAAGTTGAAATAACTTATAAGAGGTGTTGTAATATCTGGCTAATGCAGCTTAAAGATTTAAAACGAAGAAAGGGTCACAAATCTGGTAGACACCCCCCCCCCCCCATCCTGCTGCTGGTTGATATGCTCACATTTAATATCCCTCCAAACCAGAACCTGAATCCGCCCTCGTATTACTCGCGGGTCTATTTACAACAAGTCAAGCAAATTTTCTCAACTCAACTTTTAACCAGATGTATTTTTAACATGTATTTCATTCTCATTACAGTGGTTCGTCGTCGCTACAAGGTACAAGTCTACGACGAGTTCGTAGTACGTGGCAACACGGCTGTTCTGCGCTGCCAGGTCCCTTCTTTTGTTCGAGATCATGTGGATTATTCGTGGAAAAGGGAGGATGGAACACCCATCACGTCTTCTATCATCAGAGGTGAGTCGATGCCTGAGCCTAATTAACAGAAAAATCTATGAAACTGTTATCCACACACAATATTTTTTTTAAGACTAAATATAAGATTAAAAATTATTACCGTCATTTGTGGTAATTTTGAATCATGAGGATGCACTTTGAACGACTTCATCTTTTTAACCGACTTCGAAAAAGGAGGAGGTTCTCAATTCAATGCGTATACTTTTTTTTTTGTTTGTTCGCACATAACATCTGATCTACTGAACCGATTTGGACAATATTTTTTTAATCGATAGGAGATGGTGTAACTTAGGTACCATGTACTCATATGACGATATTTGTTCACTAGAAAAAAAAGTTATGATCGAAAAACTAACATTTCATGTCATTTAAAACAATATCTGCTGTCGTAAATCCTTACTTCAATGAGCGACCCGATGGTCAAGTGGTTATGCGCGTCAGTTTGAAGATCCTGATGGAATGAGATCGAGTCTAGGTCTGCAAGGATTCTTTCGAATAGCTGCATGTTTTTAATTTTAATGATTGTAATGTCCTTATGCAGGTACATCCTCCCATGGGAATGTGCCCCATATTTTTTTATGGTACAAAATGACAATTTTGGTCGGATCTTTGTTAAAATTGGCAATGGGGTCCTTCGATGCTGTAGAATTTTCTTATGGACGTTTGCGCCATTTTTGGGGGCTTTAAATCGATTGTGGCAATAAATGGTTTTTGATTTGCGGCACCTGTATTATTTTTTCAAAAATTATGTACACAATCAATTATATTATGTTAATTTTTGTACCTTTATAAAATTCTGTATTTTATACCTTGCATTTACGTTAAATTCAAGGTAAAATTAAAAGTCAAAAATTCTGAAGATGATAAATATATGTTAAAAATTAAAGTAACTATTTTTTGTGATTTTCATATTGGTTGTGACCAAAAAACATCATTACAAACAAATAAAATGTATCAAACACCATGAGTGTTGAGTTATTGGGAAAAATCTGCTGTGTAATGTTCTTTTGCACTGCGAGGGGGGGTATGAACGATCATTAAAGTGACACACATTTTTAAAAAATAAGATTTTGATTTGTGATGTTTGAAAAAAGCTAAAGAGTCCACTTTAGTTGAAAATTATTTTCCATGAAAAGCAAAAACTTGCACCAATTTTCCAAGTCTTACTCTAACTCCTTCTCCCACAATTCAAATTACTTACTTTTACTTTCAATTTTTAACCGACTTCAAAAAAGGAGGAGGTTCTCAATTCAAAGCGTATGTTTTTTTGTCTGTTTGTTCGCACATAACATCTGATCTACTGAACCGATTTGGACGATTTTTTTTAAATCGGTAGGAGATGGTTAACTTAGGTACCATGTATTCATATGACGATATTTGTTCACTAGAAAAAAAGTTATGATCGAAAAACTAAAATTTCATGTTATTTAAAAACAATATGTGCTATCGTAAATCCTCACTTCAATGAGCGACCCGATGGTCAAGTGGTTAAAAGCGTCGGGTTGAAGTTCCTGATGGAATGAGATCGAGTCCAGGTCTGCAAGTTTTTTGAACAGCTGCATGGTTTTTTAACTATATTTTGATTATTTTAAGTGCATTTACACTAAAAAGAATGAAATAAAATATTTTTGGAAAAAAAATACAACCGACTTCAGTTGGAAATTGCTCTAAAAAGTAAAAAATAATTTTTTTCTTTGAACACCATCGAAACTACTTTTAAACATAAGTTTTGAAGTCGGCGCAAAAATAATGTATAGAATCACACGCAACTACAATTCAACTATTAATATAAAATTTAATGGATTCATTTCATTGATTACCACACATTCGTGTAATGATACAAATATTCTGCTTTTGATTTTCAATGGTGTCTTCGAAAAAATTTTGGCGAAATATGGTTAAATATCATTTTACCTATCGTTTTTGCGCCGACTTTAAAACTTATGTTTAAAAGTAGTTTCGATGGTGTTCAAAGAAAAAAAATATTTTTTTACTTTTTAGAGCAATTTCCAACTGAAGTCGGTTCTATTTTTTTTTTCCAAAAATATTTTATTACTAATATTTAACTTCAAAAGAAACCGTTGAAGACCTAATTTTTTATTCTGCTGACAAAGCTACAATATCAGCTTTCTATGATCTTTGATAATGCTTGCCATGTCTTAGGCTAGTGGAACAAGTTTTTAATCGGAACTAAAAAACTACAATGAATAATGGAAATTATAAAGTTGATTGTTAATAAAGGTAGCACAGTTCATTCCAAGATTGAACTTAAGCAAGCATAGAAGTGTGGATGTGAAGCTTTTGAAGTTTTTCAATAAATGCAGGCTTCAAAAGTGTTCTCCTTAATACAGCTACCAATTTAACAGCATTTTCAATAGTTTTTTACCATGCGCTAGTTACTTTGTATTTTACATAACACATTGCCATCACTAAACACTAGAGTGAATCAAAAACATTTTTTTTAATCAAATTTCCGAAAGTGTGGAAAAAAAAGTTCCTTATATTTTCGTCAGTTATGTATGCAAAATTTTATTGGTCTGAGTTGATACCTTCAATTGCCTCTGGGGCCGATCATCGTACTAAGTTTTTTTTTTTTTTTTTTTTTTTTTTTTTTTTTACACACACCACACATAGACGCCAACACACGTCTACACACACACACACAAAGACGCCAACACACGGCTATACACGCACACACACCTATCGCAATTCGTCATTGTGAAAAACAAAATTTGAATTCAATATGCCAACATTATTTTTTTTTCCTTTGAGCAATAATGACAAATCCTTTTTTTCCTCGAAAAATTGAAATTCTTAGTTCCAATAGTGCATAAAAGTTTACCGCATGCTATAGTTAGCATGTGTGCAAAATTGTTTTGAAACTGAGTTAATAATATCTTCAGTTGCCATTTAAATTTGTCCTTTATTCCCCCTCGTTTCTTTTCTCGGACGACTTCACCATCCAAAAACCAATTCACATCCAATTTTTTTTTCATAGAAGAATCTATCCCTTGAATCCCCGAAACAAGTATCTGCAGTTTCTCGCAATATTTGTGATCACATTGATGTTTTTTGATTACTTTTGTGTACAAAGATATTTATCCATTTCTTATAATGGACCACATACCAAACAAAGTTTAGTCTATAAACCAAGCCTAATAATATCTATATCATTGACAGAATCCAAAAACTTTATCATCATCACATAACATACACCAGTGCTAGACCGTCCATTTTTCTCCATATTTTACTTTTATAGAAATGGAGAAAAATCTCCGGAACGGTGGAAGTTGATGCTGAGTTATCTGGTAAGATATGTAAGATGAATGACTTATGGCGGATCAATTTCCTTCCATGGCGCGAAAAATTCCCCCCCCCCCCTTCACCCGCCGCTCGCGATTCAGTCTCTTTTCTCACTACATGTACATAAAAATTGTTTGCTGAACCTATTTTTTTCCCAACTGCAAATTGAAAATTTTTTATCAACTTTTCTTATGGATCCATTCGATACTAAGGTATTCAACTTGGGGTACGCAGAACCCAAGGGCTCCTTGGAACTGTAACAAGAATTCCAGGAATAATTCCTTTATGCTTAATCAAAGCACAGCAAAATGTTAGTAAAATTTTAATTTTTATAAAAGACTGAATTCTTAGCATGCTTTGCTTGAAAAATTAATGTAAATAAATATCCATTTTATAAAATAACCTTATTTTAGACTTAAAAATACTTTTCAATGAAAATCAATCACAGCCAAGACTTTAAAAAAACTTCCTTTTTCTTGCTTTATATATTTTTTTAATTTTGTTGCTTTTGTTTATTATTCATAGAATGTATTTTAGAAAAACAGCAAAACACCTCATTAAACTGCCTTAAAAGTCATTACCTTATTAAACTGTTCGCATTGTGATAAAATAAAGATGCAAAATACTTTTGTAAATTTGAGTATAGTATAAGCTTCAATGAGAATAGCATAAGCTTTTTTCTTCTCTTTGAGCAAAGATCCTTTAGAGAAAACCATAAAATCAAACCGTTCTCCGAAGTTTAACCCATTTATACCCAAGTTTTTTATAACAATTTTTTTCAACTTTTATCTGCTTAAAACTCTTACTTGGAATGGTTTACATACATTTTAGGCTTAAAATAGTTCGCCGTTGCCATATTTATTAAGTTATTTAACGTCCTGTTTATGGAATATTTTGCAGATATGTGAGCAAAAGACGACCTTACTTGACTTTACTTTTGCAAAGTAACATTACAGAAGGCATCTGTAATCAATTTTAAGCAAATCATTTTAAAAAGTTTAATTTTATGAAAAATAAGTTCGCAAAAAAACACTTACTTTCTGTGGCTACCCATGCTGGATCGTTGCTTGACTGATTTGTCTGAAAATAGCTGTCAATAAATAAGCTCCGATGTCCAAACAGTGACTCTAACTGGTTTTCTCAAGAAGAAGGACTATTTAACTTGTGAAAAACAGCTTTAGTAAAATGATATACCCATTACAAGTTTTTGTATACAGTAACTAACAAGCGTCCGTTTTTAGGCTACTGGGCATAAATGGGTAAAAAGATTAAATACACCTGTTCTCTCAAATTTGATACTATAAGTCCTCAAAAGTTTTCGGTTTGACTTGTGAGAGTGTTCAATAACACTCTGTTTTCGCTATTGTTATTTTTTTACCACCGTCAAAATGCGTCGAACTGTTATTTTTGTCGGTTGATTTGTTGTTTCTTCCACCACTCGATTATTAGAAACCGAGTAGTCAAAGCTACTTAATTTAAGGCAGAAGGGACACGGCTTTCGTTTCTTACAGAGCACCATTAAGGTGGAAGTGCCATATGGCCACACATGCCATAAGGACCCGTTTATAGGGCAGGCAAACATTCATATCAGCACATTCGCACCAAGAAATCGCAAAAGCAAAGAGAGAGAAAGTACATCCATGCCCAAGCCGGGATTCGAAACCAACACTTCCTCATACGTAGTCAGACTTCTCTGACCACTGGAGAAGATGGCCGGCGTTACATTTTTGTAATTTTATGTACTTAAGACATTATCCATGAGGAAATAATGACGCGCCAGAACATTACCAGAACGTAAACACACAAACACACGCACACATAAAGGACTGTACTTTTGCTTTGTCGGAGCATTTTTAAACTCCTACCTTTGTATAAGCATCTGGTTAGCGCAATTCCAAACCTTGATGAGTTTGGTATTTTTATACATTATTCATCGTTGTACGTGCAGTACTGGAGTCATAAGAAAGATGGCTGTATCTCCAAGGGGGAAAATGTGTTGAGGGAACTAGAAGGCATACATTTTTAACCCTTATTAATGCTATTTTATTTTTAAAAAAATAATTTAGCTTATAAGTAGAACCCTGCAAGCACAAAAGTTTGGTTTTGAGGCCTTTTAAATCTGTACCTCAGAACCAGACTAACGTAAGTCCATTTTCGTAACTTTTCAGGAGAGGGCGAAAACGATTGTCGGTTGCATGCAAAGGATGGGACTCGCGCTCTTTTAATGCTGCTAAGTAATTGTGGAGGAATTTCTTAATAGAATAACGTTCTCATAGGTCGATTTGGAATAAGATTCAATGCAATGCAGTAATAAAGTGAAAATCGCCATTTTTGGACACGTTGTTCTGGTTCTGAGATACAGGAATTATTTCGGTGGAAGACTTTTAGATGTAGAACGCTTCGAAGACGAAGGAATCATTTCTAGTAACCCTGTATTATTTTAAAGTTTCTACCTAATATCAGTTTTATTAGGTTTCTATATCAAATTGTATTCCAGAAAAAATTCCTCCTGTTTGTAATCCAAATTTAAAAAATTAAGAAAACTGAAATATTTCCTCTGACACATTAAAAAAATGAATCGTTTCAAAAACCATCATCCCGGCCGAAAGGCATCCGGGCTGTCCATTATCCATTAGGGGCACCTTGATTGCACGAGAGTCCATCCATTAAAAAAGCGGCCCGCCGTTGCCAAAGTGCACTTCATCATTGGCGCAAGGAATCCGATCTCGTGATCCAGTCGCGTGCCAAGCCGCAATTTGGTGATCATTACGGAACTTTTTCTCTGCTTTTGTTGCCGGATATTGAATGTCATTGCTTCGTTATGAAGTGTCTCTTTTGAAAGTAATGGCACTCATTTTTTAAGTTTCTCGTGCTTTATGTCAGTTTTCAGCATTTTTTTTTTTTTTTTTTTTTTTTTTTGTGGTCAGTACTTCTTTTCAGTGTGTAATGGAGATTTGTAAACTGCTTGTTTACTGGTTTACAAGCCTAGTTCACTAGGTTATCCTAAATAAAAGATTTGAAATTCCTGAAAAAAAATGTTCTGACATAACTTCCGGAATTGAAAAATCCCAATAAAGTTATTTACGTTTCTTTTTTTTTCTTATGTTGCTTGTCTCTTTCTCCGTCTGTCCGTCCGTCCCCTCTCTATCCTTCTCTGGCTATATATCTATATATCTATCAACCTGTCTATTCACCTATCTACCTATCTATCTACCTATCGATCCATCTATCTACATATCTATACATCTGACTGCCTATCTATATCAATATATCTATCTGTGTCCCTCTACCTCTCTATTGTTGTCTCTCTATCTCAATATATGCCTCTCTGTGTCCCAATCTCTCTCTTTCTCCCTCTCTGTGTCCCAAGCGTTCTCTGTCTCCCTCTGTCTCTCTATCCATCTCTGACACCCTCTCTGTCTCTCTATCTCAATCTATTTCTATCTCATTCTCTCACTATCTCGATCTCTCTCTGAATCCCTCTCTTTCTGTCTTTCCCTCTGTATCTCTCTATTTCTCTTTGTCTCTATCTCTCACCTCTTCTTATCCAAATCTCTCTTTCGCTCTCTCTGTCTATCTATTTCTGACACTCTCTCCTTCTATCTGTCTCTCTATCTCAATCTATCTCTATCTCGTTTTCTCTCTCTTCCAATCTCTATCTGACTCCATGTTTTCTGTCTTTTCTCTGTATCTTTCTATCTCTGTCTCAATATATCTTTCTGATTAACTCTCTTTATATCTTTTTCTCTGTGTCACACTATCCCTCCTTTTAAGTCTCTCTCTCTCTTTCTTTCTCTATCCCCCTCTCTTCCTCTCTCAAAAATGAAATTATCCCGCTTTTTTTTTTCGTGCAAAATATTAGTACCTTGTTCCATTCTATGTGGAGAAGTTGTAATATTTATAAATTTAAAATGATTTTTTGTCACTTTACTGGTTTTTGACAGATTTTTGTTTTGAAAATTTATTAAAACTGTTATAGTAACATTTTTTTTCTTATTTTCACCAAATATTGCTCATTTTCAAAAATATTCCGGGATATTTTCATAAAATGTATCGATAATTATTCAATTTCCATAAATAATTGGAAATTCAAAAGACTTTCATTAGAGGGAATTTTTTTAGTCGAAAGTTAAAATTAAAAATATAAACAGATTCTTGGAAATAGTTCAGCCATTGAGATATTTTATGAAATGTTAAGAACCCAGATAATAAAATACTTGTACAGTTATAATATTTATGTTATTTAGCCATGAACGAAAAACCTTTTTGTCTATATAATAATTCATATGACAGAAGTTTATTTGTCAGAACAACAGAGTTTGCCTGAAAATCCAATACTCAAGTTTAATGAAATAGTTGCTGTAACAAAAAAAACCTAACTGGATAATATTGAATAACAAACGCAGATATTTTCTACATCAAATCAATACTTCCACTTTTCTAAATTTAATTTTTGCATCAAAAGTTACTTTAATTTTTATTTTAGCTTCATTTCCATGTAAATACAAGGGGGAAAAGAAACACTTATGTTAGGAAGTACTCTAGGTATTTTCTTCTGTTAGAACAAATACACCTCCAGAGCAAGATAGCGTGTCTAGAAACAATTTGGCACTCACTTCCAAACTTATTCTTGCTGCACAAAATTTTATGCTATTCACCACTCTGAAATCTTTCTAAAGGTCAACGGAGATTTTGTTGTATTATAGCTCCATCCATTGTCAACATAGTTTACAATTGTTCCTTGTTTTTTTTTTTTTTTTTTTTTTAAAGGTCCTGCTAGAACATTACAAAATTCTGAACTAAAATTTTTTGAGCAAAAGTCACGAATACAGTGAGCAAAAATAATATACCCGATTTTTAAAAATCGTATTTTCCAGATTACTGAACGTATTACAATAAATTATTCATTAAAATACCCAGAAATATACCGGTTCAGAAATCCGTCACAGAAATGTATCATTTTAAAACTGCTTCATGTACGAGCCTTTTATTACACGACATGCATGACACATTTGCACGAAAAAGTTTCCAACTTCTAAATGATCCTACATCAAAATTTGTACTGGAGGAATGATTAAAACTCTTGTGAACTTGAGGGGAGCACTTTATCCTGTATTGTGGGATTTATTTGTGGTGTGTTATCGGGTTTTGCATAAAGATAGCACTCTCAAGCTCATTTGCAGTTACTTTTATTAACAGTATCTGTGTTATGCATATAATATTTACAGTTTAAGCATTTTTGTACATAATTCATTGCAAGCTTTTCAAGATCAAGAGCCACAGCTCCTCTAAAAGTCTTAAGGCCTATTCGTGACGGAAGGAGATGAAAAATGTCGAACATTCGTATTAGCTTCGTTCGAAAGTCACGTGACGGTATTCCCAAACCAATTATAAAGACTACATTGGCACTGGCGAGAGCCAATGAAGTCTCTACCAAACAACCGGTCTATTTTCGGCCCCGACAACATCCAGCATTCTAGACCGGCAACGGAAGCCGATTTTTCGCCGTGCTGTCATGGCAACGGATTTCGAAAACCAGTTTCGCAGCGAAAAATTCGGTTCGGACTTGCGGATCGGTCGTTATGTGAATAGGCCAAGGGTCATTTACACTATGTCCGAACGACACATCCGTCACGATTTTTCTTCCTCAGCGGACGGACGTACGTCCTCCCCTGGGCCGCCGAGGAAAAAAATCGAATGTCTCCTCTTTTCCCAAGAGTCCCCTTCCCATGTGGAGCCGCTTCCACTCGTCACTTCCGGCCCTTAATCAAATATGCCGGACCACCTGTAACATCTGGAACTTTCCTGGCACGGTCAGGCACGATATCAGCCAGGAGGCTGACAACTTTATTATAGTCTGTTACTTTAAAATAGGCGCAACAAATTTTGTGTCGTCTGCTTGGAAACTTATAAGGCAATTCCTTTATTTCAGGTTCATCAAGTTAGGTTTCCTTCGAGATGACGCAAAATTTGTGACCTTGATACGCCTCTTTTCAAGGAACAAACTACAGCAAATAAAATTTTTAAACCTTTTAAATCATAAATAGCAAGCCTTGAAGTTTCCAGTTATTTATTTCAAAATTCTTGCATACACTATAATAAAAAAAAAGCTGTAATACTACTAGAAAATCTCTAGAAAACTAGGTTCCATAAACTGTTCCAATAACGATACATTTCCTTCTTAAGTAGCATAACTTAAGCAAGAAGAAGCTGCAATGTTACTTAAGAAAACGCTGTATCATTACTATACTGTAGGATAACACTATAGTGCTACAAGAAAACCTCTTAAAAACTCGGATTGCATAAACAGTTCTAATAATTGTTCTAATGTCCCTTCTTGAGTAGCGTTACTGAAGCAGAAGCTGTATAGTTGCAATGTTGAAAAAGCAGTGATGTTATTATGCTGTAGGAAAATACTGTAGTACTACTGGAAAACCTTAAAAAAACAGGGATTCCATATTTTTTAGTAAAGAGACGGCTATTTTAAGCAAAATTGACAGCATTACTAAAGCTGTACACCGTTACTAGAAAACTTTATGTAAGTCCAGTTTTGTGAAGATTTAGTGTATTACTACAATTATTTTTTTAGTATAATAACCTTCAGGGAAACCCAGTTTAGTAAAGACTTTTAGTCGCACTGCAGTTTTTTTTGTACAGTGTACTATAATCTGTTACTTTAAAGTAGGCGTATCAAGGTCACAAATTTTGCTTCATCTCCATGGAAACCTAACTTGATAACCCTGAAATAAATTATTTTGTCTTGGAAGTTTCCATGGAGACGGCGCAAAATTTGTGACCTTGATGAGCCTATTTTAAAGTAACATGCTATAGCAAACGGTAAATTAAGAATAATCGTAAAAATGTTTTCTACCGTTTAGATTTATTGACCTAGTTCCATTCATAAAAATGTCACGACTTATATGAGTGAGTTGAAGTTAAAAAGCGAGCTAAAAATATTCTAATAAATTTTCTGAATTAAATTCCAACTATGCATAGATTCATTCGAAGTAATTAGGAATCAAAGCTTCGAATTGGAACCTTCCCATTCGCATTCAAATCCTGCACATGTGCCGGGATTTTAAAATTTTAATGAACCCAAATCGGAAAAGAGCCTTAAATGTGAGCTTCAAAATCCGGGTACTTCATCGCGAGTTTTATTTTGCATGCGAGTCAAGAGTTCTACGCTCATTATAAAGGGATTAGGACACAGAAAATAAAAGTTCCAGAATATTAGCCTTTCCGTCGAACTGGATTTTAAACAGATGAAATCGATTGTAAAACTTGCTTTTCGGCGGATTATTTCGAACAAAATGGAGTTAGAGAGGATGCAATGGAATACGGAACTTGTGTTCGATTCGCTCGCTGATCGTGTAGCGGGAGATTTTGTTCTGGAGATATTTTTTGTCACGGTTTTCCAAAGAATGCCCTGGGTCATGTAAAGCGCAACTTGTTTGCGACAATTAAATTTTAAATGTTATTCTAGAACGCCAAGCTAAAAAAGTTAATGCTAGATAATTGAGTCACTTCAAGATTAACCTAACAGCATTTTCAGATACCTAATGTTTATTAGAACGTAGTTACATATTTCTCTACGTTGAAAAATAACAGCATTAACATTGTATGTGCATATCAATATTTTATTGTGTTTCATTTTTAATTATTGGTTATAAATATACCATGTTATTTTAGCAATTAATGAATTTAATTTTAATTACTCTCAACATTTTTCTTTGTTCCTATTAGCACAAATGTCGATAAAAGCAGGAAACAAAATGTTTCATCGTTATCTATTATCTTGATAAGTTTGCAATTTAAAAAATGTACTCATTACAACTAGTTTCCGTTTTTGTTTTTTTTTTTTTTAATCTTTCCTTCTTCTGAGACACTACTACACAACACACTATGCAAAAAAATGACTGTGATTATTAGCAAAAAATAAACCAACTGCAGGATTGTCACAAGAAACAAACGAAGATAGGATTAGATACAAAGTTGATCAAGCGGGATGGTTGTTATTAGAAAATAAAATTGGCGATATGCTGCCGAATTTGGCGTAAGAGTTGGTGATGTGTCCTTAAACTCGCAGCCAATCAAAACGAGAATCCGGGAATAGCATATGATAGGTGAGGATCCAAATTTCAAAAGAAAAGCTATATATTTTAACTAGCTGATGTGCCAGGCATCGCACGGGTTTAAATGCAACTTGCCAAATCCATGCCTATATATGACTTTCAACTAACCCAAGTAGAATCATATTTCTCAAAGGTATTTTTTGTGACCTTGCGGTAGATTAACTGGGTGTGAAGGAGAACGTGAAATCAAACTTAAATGCGTTATTTATTTTATCCGTGTGATTTTTCAAAAAATTACTCTCTATTTTCTAACTGGTGCCAAAGTCATTTTTTTTTATTTAATCCGGTGTCGATTATTGGCATAGATGAATATAAAAGTCCTAAGAAAGCAATAAATGTCATACATGCTCTAGAAAGGTTTTGATTCAAAATTTTCATTGTGATTGCTATTAATATTGCTGTTGCAAGGCAACAAATGTTTGCAACAATGGTTGAAAATTTAATCATTTAATGGGGAAATTACATGAAATTTACTGTTTTCCATAACAACTTTTTTAAACTAAGTTTTTTAGAAATAAATTATAGCCTATCCTGATTCCTGTTCATGTAGGTACGGCGAAAAAATGGTTGAAATCCGTCCAGTAGTTTTGAAGATTACCCCGGACATACATACGAAAGTAGCCGTTTATGTATATAGATAATAATTCCAACACAATGTTTACATTACATGAAATACACCGCTAGCTCGGCCATGTCACCCAAATACCGCAGTTTCATATCCATTAGCAATCATCAGTCTGACTTAGACAGTAACCGAGCTGAAGGCAGAAGTTCTCATAAAGAAGCTAAGAGTTGTCTAGAAGCTAAGAGTCACTAAATAGCTAAAGAGAATTTCTGCTAAAAGACTGATGATTCCTAAGGAGAATGAAATTGGAGTATCTGTATGACATAGCCGAGCTGGCGGTGAATTTCATACAGTTTTGCCTTAGCCCTGACTTAGGGGCGGTATCTTACTATTTAAAACACCTTTGTTTGTTTGTTTGTTTCCTCGGTTATTCCATCCAAAGAATGCAGTTTCGTTCTTATTATAACTCACCAGTCTGGAATGGGAAGTAACTGAACTGCAGAGGGAGAAAATATCGTATACAGGCCCGTCATTTAGGGGGGCAAGGGAGGTCAATTGCCTGGCTTCGAAAAATCAATGTATTTTTATATAAGTGGGCGTGGTTTTCAATGTTGTCCGATGAAATTGCACTGTGTTTGGACCACTTGCATTTAATGGGGAAATTACATGAAATTTAATCATTTAATGGGGAAATTACATGAAATTTACTGTTTTCCATAACAACTTTTTTAAACTAAGTTTTTTAGAAATAAATTATAGCCTATCCTGATTCCTGTTCATGTAGGTACGGCGAAAAAATGGTTGAAATCCGTCCAGTAGTTTTGAAGATTACCCCGGACATACATACGAAAGTAGCCGTTTATGTATATGGATAATAATTCCAACACAATGTTTACATTACATGAAATACACCGCTAGCTCGGCCATGTCACCCAAATACCGCAGTTTCATATCCATTAGCAATCATCAGTCTGACTTAGACAATAACCGAGCTGAAGGCAGAAGTTCTCATAAAGAAGCTAAGAGTTGTCTAGAAGCTAAGAGTCACTAAATAGCTAAAGAGAATTTCTGCTAAAAGACTGATGATTCCTAAGGAGAATGAAATTGGAGTATCTGTATGACATAGCCGAGCTGGCGGTGAATTTCATACAGTTTTGCCTTAGCCCTGACTTAGGGGCGGTATCTTACTATTTAAAACACCTTTGTTTGTTTGTTTGTTTCCTCGGTTATTCCATCCAAAGAATGCAGTTTCGTTCTTATTATAACTCACCAGTCTGGAATGGGAAGTAACTGAACTGCAGAGGGAGAAAATATCGTATACAGGCCCGTCATTTAGGGGGGCAAGGGAGGTCAATTGCCTGGCTTCGAAAAATCAATGTATTTACATATAAGTGGGCGTGGTTTTCAATGTTGTCCGATGAAATTGCACTGTGTTTGGACCACTTGCATTTAATGGGGAAATTACATGAAATTTAATCATTTAATGGGGAAATTACATGAAATTTACTGTTTTCCATAACAACTTTTTTAAACTAAGTTTTTTAGAAATAAATTATAGCCTATCCTGATTCCTGTTCATGTAGGTACGGCGAAAAAATGGTTGAAATCCGTCCAGTAGTTTTGAAGATTACCCCGGACATACATACGAAAGTAGCCGTTTATGTATATGGATAATAATTCCAACACAATGTTTACATTACATGAAATACACCGCTAGCTCGGCCATGTCACCCAAATACCGCAGTTTCATATCCATTAGCAATCATCAGTCTGACTTAGACAATAACCGAGCTGAAGGCAGAAGTTCTCATAAAGAAGCTAAGAGTTGTCTAGAAGCTAAGAGTCACTAAATAGCTAAAGAGAATTTCTGCTAAAAGACTGATGATTCCTACGGAGAATGAAATTGGAGTATCTGTATGACATAGCCGAGCTGGCGGTGAATTTCATACAGTTTTGCCTTAGCCCTGACTTAGGGGCGGTATCTTACTATTTAAAACACCTTTGTTTGTTTGTTTGTTTCCTCGGTTATTCCATCCAAAGAATGCAGTTTCGTTCTTATTATAACTCACCAGTCTGGAATGGGAAGTAACTGAACTGCAGAGGGAGAAAATATCGTAGACAGGCCCGTCATTTAGGGGGGCAAGGGAGGTCAATTGCCTGGCTTCGAAAAATCAATGTATTTACATAGAAGTGGGCGTGGTTTTCAATGTTGTCCGATGAAATTGCACTGTGTTTGGACCACTTGCCCCCGCCCCCCCCCCCCGGAAAAACTTGAAATGACGGCCCTGATCGTATATAAACCAAGAGGGCCAAACAAACTGATAGCTAATGTAAAAATAGCAAACCAGCAAGTAGTTCTGCCTTAGCGCTGACCTAGGGGTCTTACTACTTAATACACTGTTACCTCAAAGTCCACAGTGCCCATCACTTTATGCCCTACCATTTAAATGGGTTAGTTGAGGAGAGTTCCGTCAATTGCAACATACAAACAGCAACATTTAAACTAGGAAAACTTACAAAACATATAAAACCTTCAGTACATTAAGGTGTAAAAATGTGAAATGGAATGGATTTCTCTGAATAGCCAAAATCCACCTGTCCATTTTGGAGAGAGTAACGGCAGACAACAGACGCTCACATATTTTGATATATATATAGTGTCAAAATTTAACTTCCCTAACTTAGAGGCCTGCGCAGTACGTTGTATGGGTCATAGTGTGATGAAATTTTGAAAACAGAAACTTCAGACCTTGCGCTCAAAATTTATTAAAGAAAAAAAAATAGTACAAAAAGTTGTCGATAGGTGGCGTTGTAACACTGGTAATTAGCATGTTACAGCAACTTGATTTACAGAAAAAGAGGAAAACAGTTACTACACACTCAGTTGTTTCCAACTCATTGATGCACAATGCCGACCTTGAAAAAGAAAGCTCTGTTAGTGAAACTTTTTTACCAAAATGACGAAAACGCCTCTTTTAGGATAAGAGGCTTTCGTCGGCTGAAGAAAATACGCCAAGGACCAATGACAAAACGCGCTCTACAAGACCTGATAAAAAAGTTCGAAAGAACAAGACAGCTAGGAGTTTTACCAGGAAGATGACTACATGTTGTGGAATTAGCACGCTCAGAAGACGTTGCTTTGGCGGTCGTGGAGGCCACTAGCCAATAGCCACATGGTGTTTTCCCAACAGCTTGGACTCCTCATTCGCCTGATCTCACCCCGTGTGCTTTTGGTTGTCGGAATTCTTAAAAGATCGGGTCTATCGAGAACACCCCACAACCATTGCCCATCTTCAAGACGCAATTAATGGTCATGTTCGTAGAATTAGTGAGGGCAGACTGCGTTCAGCTGTGTTACACACTACTTTACAAATGGAAAGAGTTGTGGAGAGCCACGGCATACATATAGAACATCTGTAGAATGTCTTGTTAACCTTCAGCGCCACCTATCGGCAACTTTTTGTACTATTTTTTTCTTTGATAAATCTCGAGCGCATGGTCTAAAGTGTCTGTTTTCAAAATTTCATCACATTATGACCCATTCAACGTCCTGCACAGGCCTCTGAGTTGGGGAAGTTTAATTTGAACAACCCTGTAGTTACATTTTATTCATTTATTTATTTATTTTTTCAAGCTCACAAAATTTTAAGAGTTTATAACAAAAAAGATTAACTCATTTTCCCAACCTGAAAATCTTACGAAAAGAAAATAATCAAAAAATCAAAATAAGTACTAGTCGAAGAAGCATAATAAGACAAGTTTTTTATGCATAAATTATTAGCCCTCGTGTCCCTGTTATCGAACTATAAGTTCTTAGTCACCCCGAATTTTAAGGAAAGTAGTTAAATTCATTCAATTTTAATGAAAAATAAGGACACATCATTCACAAGCGTAGTGGATGTCTTGCGACATGCAGGCGGGGAAGTCCCGTGATACCTCCCATTTCTCGCCAAAGCTTAAAATTGGCGACTTTTCTAAAAATTTCGGCAGACTTTAAACCTTTTGCTTTGATACCGGAGAGGTAAGGGCAAATAGTTTGTGTTGAAAATGTTTTACTGTGCACTTTTGATTTTTTAATTGTATGTTTAATACGTGAAAACCATTTGTTACATTAAAATCAGTTAGATATAGTTTTTGCTTTATTAGGGGAGACTGGGGACGGTTGTGACACGGGGCGGTTGTGACAGTCGACATAGTTGCTAAGAAACAAATAGAGTATCAGCATGTTTGTCTGAATGTGTGTCAAAGCATTACGGTAGCCATCGAGCGACATTGACGCTAGCAGTGGGGTTGGTTACTTTTTAACAGTCAAAAGTAAGTTTTTTTGTTCGATTTCTTTTTGTAATTCCTGTTGAATGGGTACAGATAGAGAAATGAGAGTTTTCCCCCGTTAGTAGTGAACCTTAATAGTGAAATAGCAGTGATTACTTTTTATGTAGGCTATTTTGTATTGCCATGGCGATTGCTGTTTTCAAAAGTAGTGGGCTGGGGTCGGTTGTGACAAATTGCGTGGGGACGGTTGTGACACGAGTAAAACATGTTTTTATCATATTTGATGCCCATAATACGCTTGAAGAAGACAGAAATAGGGCACTGCGACCTAATGAAATATAAAGAAGCTTATAAAGAAGTGAAACTTTTTTTTCTTTCGTACAGCTTTAGAAATGCAACGTTAATCATAAGTCTTTGCTACGAAACATTCATTCGTAAACGCGATGGAGCCGGCAGGCGCTGTCACAATGAAAACAACGTGTGCATAGGTTTGCTCATAAACAACGTGTGCATAGGTAAAAGTGCTTTTGAGCTTACATATAAGCTGAAAGCAGACATGGGAGTAAAATGGCTACTGAGAAAGGGTTTCGTTCATTTATGAATAGAAAATTTTCACGACTGTTCATGTAGCTCATGCAACTAGCCTTTAACAAGCTTTAATAAAACAAACAAATGTGGAATCTTTCTTTGATACTTGAGAATTGTTATGAACAGACACGGCTATGACCCACAGGATGGGCATAATGTTGCCAAAACAGACGTTACGAAATTCTAAAAACCTGATATTGTTGCAAGATTTGGTATAAGGCTACTTCAACTGAACGACGCACATTGTTAAGTGTTAAACTTTCCCAGATGAAGGTTATGTTGACTTACGTTTAATATTACTTGAAATTAAAAGTGATCTAGACTGTTTTGCTGTATTTTCGAATTTGTCACAATCGACCCCAAGCATTGTCACGACCGCCCCTGGAGTGGGGTCGGTTGTGACATTTTTTCCTTATTTGTTTAATTTGGTCCTGTGAGTTAACTATTGTACTTAGGGAGAAAATTTTAGTATTTATAAGCAGGCAAATGTACACTTTAATATAAAAACAACTTTAAACCAGCTCACAGGCATTACTAAGGGATCTATGGGGGAGCAAATGAAAATTGTTACAACCGTCTCCAGTCTCCCCTACTTAGAAATAAAGTTCACAGTAACTATAAAGCATTCCCAAAATACTAAATAGTATCACGGTGTTTCTGGAATGAGTTTTTAAATTTAAAAGCAGAGAAACAGATGGAAAAAATTAGACGATTACAATTCGAAGACAATGTGGGGGTGTTTCTTTTTTAGTCACTGATATTGATAGAATAAACAAAAAAAAAACTTGTGGGGCGCTGATATATAGATGATATGATAGAATATTTTAATTTTCCTAAAAGTTTATTTTTAATTTTTTTTTTTTAATGTCTAACATCTAAAACAAAGCTTGGTCTCATATGACGTCATAAAAGGAGAAACTGGTGTAAAGCCAGAAAGACGCATCAGCCATTTTGGATCTCTGGTAACCTCAACTCCGAAACAATAAGAAATTCGACTCTAAAATAGCGGCTTGTCTGCAAACGTGCATTGCTTGAAGCGTTTTGTACACTTGTGATGTCAACCAGCGACAATAAAACAGCAACTGAGCGACTTTTAAGATTATTTTTTTAAGAAAGAAAATGAGTCAAAATTAAGAAAGAAAAGCAATTCACACCATGTTTACTACCGTGCACTTTCAGACAAAAAATAGCTTTCAAAAATGAAAAAACTCCCCATTTATGTCATGCTGGGCAACTATTTGTGTAACACGAAAAAATTCATGATGTAAAAACGAAACTCAAATTCTCATAACATGTTACAAAAAAACTACTTTTCAGGATAAAAAATCGAGCCTAAAACATTGGTTTTGTTTCAACAACCGCGCCAGTGGCATATGCCTTGTAAACTATTCAAGAAATCGGCATCAACTTAGAATATCACTGAGTGTAAGCACTTAAAAAAGATAAGCTAATGCAAAATAAGAAACAACGAAACACAAAAATCAAGAAAATGCACGAAGTTAAGTAAAACTAAAATCCATCACGAAATTCTAACACTACATTTTTCTTCCACATTGTTTGTAAATTCCTCTGGAATTTATCTCAAAATCCTTGGTATCTCTCTCTATAAGCACAATCTTTTCATAACCTTCCCTCCAAGCTTAAATCCTCCATTCGAATTTATTTTTTTTAACTCTTAATGAGTCACAAAGTCGGGAACGAAAGAAAGTTTGCATTTCGAACGATGCTGCATTTTCGAGTTATTTGTCGGAGTCTCGCGGGAAGGTAGCAATGAAACTTAGCTCATTATTACAGGATTAATGGATCAAAAATAAAACGGCTAAGTGAAGAATTTCATAAAGAACGTTTTTAACTGAAAGAACTTTGATGGAAATGAAAGAATGCCTTGCGAAGAATGCTTCGAATGGAATAGAAAGCTCTGGATTTAATGAGAAACAAAATGCTGATAAATTAGAGCGTCATAAATTCCGTGAATCAAAAATTTTCTGCAATTCTGAAGCCATTTTCTTACTATGAGTGATTAAAATTTATTACCATCTTGTTAGACGATAAGTATGTAAAGAAAAGGTGTATACGCGTTTTGAGTTCTATTCGTTTTTCATTTTTTGGCTGTTTTTTGTTCTATTATTAACATTTGTTTTTATTTATATTTAGTTTTATCTATTTTTCATTTAGTTATTTTTAATTAACTTAATCATTCATTTTACTTATTTTTAAATAATTCATTAGCTCATTCACATACTTATTTTTTTTCATTATCATTAATCATTTATTTATTTACTTATTTTCTTTCTGTAGCATCACAATATAGATGAGCGGAAATTTTAGACATAGGCAGTTTTTGTTCACCCATAATGCCTTGAAATAATAAGTGCTCTAATATAAAATGATGCAAATTAAATTTTAAAATTCTGACTAATTCATTAAAAACCATGCACCAACATAGATAGCTTTTAAAATACTAAACCGAAATTACAAAGAAAACGGTATAAAATGGTAATGAATAATAAATACGTATCAAAACCTATTTAAATCGGCTGTGAATGCATTTTTTCTAGAAAACAGCGATAAACAGGAATTTATTTAACCGGGAGTGTCTGATTCAAATTGACACTGAAAACACCACCTAAAACTTACCTCACAATCATGCGACATAGACATTTCTGCGGCTACAAAATTCTAGCTCTCGTTTGTGTCCACTACTTAAGATGAAAGGTCAACACCTAACCACTAAGGGTTACAAAGTCGGGTAGAAAAAACACCGATTTGAAGAGAAATACTGCTCTTATTTTTTCCAAGACAAGTTGCAATTGAGACTTTGAAGTGCTTCACTGCAAAAAATGAACTGTTGTTTTTACAGTATAATACTGGAAGCAGAGGTTCAAATTTAAAACTGTAAATGTGCACAGTAATAAACTAAAACTAGCAATTTTACAGTTTATTACTGTAAAATTAGCAATTTTTAGTTTATTACTACAAAAGTAGCTGTGTTGTACTGTAAAAACAACATTCATTTTTTAGTGTTGATTAATAGTTCATTTTATCCAACAACAAAATGTCTTCCAGGTGGTCGGTACAGCGTCCTTCCCAGCGGAGAGCTCTACATCCGGTCAGTGACGCAAGCGGACGGTCAGAAGAGCTACAGCTGTCAGACGAGACACCGGCTGACCGCGGAGATAGTGGAGAGCTCTTCTGGCGGAAGGCTTTTCATTACGGGTAAGAAAGGTGGAGGCTGCTCTCTCATTGTTTAGGAATTTAATTCGAAGCATGTAAATCAAACGGTACATATCAAATCAGACGTTCGTCAAATATTACCCCTAGGTATTTAACCTTTTAACTGTCATGCCCGAGATAATCTCGGGCACAGCACTGGTGTTCGAAAATGTCACGCCCGAGTATTACTCGGGGTATTTTTTTTTCTTTTTGAGTGCATCGTATTGTTATACCCAAATATATATCGGGAGACGTTTATTTCGGTTTCATCTCTTTGTCAAATCAGACTGTTTCTCGGGTTGGTGCTTGGAAAAATGTTTCCAGTTATACCACACAAGACTGAATAACTGAAAGGTGTTCACTTTTATGTTATTTTTTTTCATTTATTTATTTTTTAGAAAATAATTATTATTTTTTTCCATTTTTAGAAAATAATGCTCCACTATAAGCGAACTTTACAACTGCCATGTTGAGAGGCAGCCGCTTCAAGCAAATATGCAGTGGCTACAAAACTTTAAATATTTTACCCATGTGCTTCAAAATATCAATTTTTAACGACTAAGTATATTTTATTTTGTACTAAACATTTGATTTTTGCAATGAAAAAATTTGACACTTTGTGCATCCAAATCATCAAAATAACTTGACAGTTAAAGGATTAAGTTTTGGATTGCATTTTACGAAGAAATTGTAAAAAGAAAACTGAAGATGGTCGACTGAGTTCTCAAGAAACTTTTAGTAGCAAGGCCTCTCGAAATCTTGCCTCTAAAAGCTGTTAACCCTTTATGCCCCGACGGGACTCAGAAGTCCCGCTTATATTAATTTAGTATTATGAATCCTATATGGCTGGAAACATGCTGAAGCTTCTAAGTTCCACTCCTTGTAGTTAGCTGAGAGGCCCACAGATGGTACCTGAAATCGAAAACAGTTTTCTTAGGCGCCCTAAGGCGTAGGGGGCCTTAGACCCTACTGATTTTCCAAATTTGCTAAATTAATTTGGAACATAAAGGGTTAAGTTATTATTGCAGTGCTTAGATTGTAATGCTTTTTCTTTTGAAAACTAGTAAATTATGTACTGTCTTTAGAGATCCGTCATCCCCCCTAAATCATATAAATGATATAGTCTCAAGAGTTACGAGGGATCACTGAGAGTTGTACATTGGGTAGATCAGATGCTGGGGTCGAAACCATACAGGCGCAAAAAAGAATTCGCTTGGGCTAGTCTTTATATCAACTAAGGTCAAATATTTTTCTTTTCTGAAAAACCCCAAATGACACTTTCTATTTTTCATTTCAGAGCCACATGGAACATCGCCTCCGAAAATCACAGACATTCGACCACTTGTCATGGCTATGGAGGGGCATTCTGTGGAACTGGCATGTGCAGCCACGGGATTCCCAGCACCTACCTACAGGTAAAAGATTGGATAATTAAAATAAAATCGTACTCAAGAGAAATAGAAAGAAAAATATTTCTTCCTTAAGTAACCTACGAAAATACTTAAATTAGATCAACATCAACTTATAATGGACTGCCATGTATATATTTTGATCTCAACTAACGGGTGTTAAGTAGTTTTATGACTTTAAGGCTGCTATATTATTATCAAAAATAATGTATTAAAATATAATCATCATCATCTTCTTCTAAAACTTGGGCCAAAAGCCACGAACAGTTTCCTACGCCTGACACGGTCTCGCTTGCCTTTTGGTCTGCAATAAAAGGCAGCTCTAGCAAGTAGCAAGTCTCCCCCGTTTCATATGTTGAACAGGACATGGTCTTCCTAACCAATTCATTGGATATTCACTAAGTTTTCCATCGAGAATAAAAACGTTTGACTCTTCTCCAAAGTCTTCATGTCTTGTTTTATCCGTTAGTGTGCGGTGCAGTCTTTTACAGATCTCAGGGACCACAGCTCTGCTGCCTGGATTCTGCTTCTGTTTTGGGTACAGAGTCCATTAATATACTCACAGAACTATAAATTTGAAATTGAAATAATATCAAAAAAGTTTTATGAACTTGAACAATTTGCGTTGTACTTAAGATTAATATGTAAGTAATTTTTTTGTGAGAGAAGTTATTCTTCTCGTGGATATTTTACTCAGTTTGAAAAATAGTCAAGGATTTTCGAATTCAAGAAACGATATTAGGTCAGTTCAATGATAAATGTTTCAGAAAATCAGTAATCAAATATGTTCCATTTCAGTATGTTATATTCATTGATACATTCAGAAGATCATTTATGTTTGTATGATTTTTGTTTCTCCTCAGGTGGTATCGAGACGAGGAAGGGCGTATGATTGACTTGGCTTCGAGCACAAGAAACACTCAACTCGGTGGTTCCATCCGGTTACGGTCGGTTTTGGTTCAAGATGGCGGCCGGTACGTCTGCGTGGTTAACAATTCGGCTGGTGATGATCGGGCTGCTACGCTGCTCAGCATTTCAGGTGATAACGATGTTTACGGATTGTGGGCTCCACTGACAGCTATTTATACTTGGTGAATTCATGTGTTATCATACATGGTGAAAAAAAAGGGGGGATGACAGTTGAATTTTGAAAATTATTATTTGGTCCTTTGCTGTTTTTTATTTTCTTAAGAATAATATGAACTTAATTGAATTCTAACGTATTTTTTCCAATTAACCTTATGGCTTTCAGAAAACCAAGGGCAAAACCACTTTATTCTATCTTTTTAGAGCAGGAAATCTTTTTTTACATACTATTATTTCAATAAACTTGTTCATCAGAATATAACCTCGACTAGTGGTCAGGGTAGTCTGACCGGGTTGGACGAGTCCCGGCTACAAATTCACACTGGTTGGATTCGAATCCGGGACTCGTTGAATCCAGCCAGTTGCGCTGTATGAAAAAAAAAACTGTTACAATAATGTTAAATATTCAGAATTTCTAAAAATGAAATTGCGCTTCGGTGTTCATTCACTGGTCAAATTACCCTTTACAATCGATAATTACTTACATTTTTGAAAAACTAAACAATAGCATCCATAATTAACAATGGTTCCTCGTGAAAAAGAACAGTATTTTTAATCAAGTTTATCCACGAGAGGTGCTTATTTGTTTACCGTATAAATAATTCAGTATTTAATGTATTAAAAAAGGAATATAATAGCCTGTCTCTGCTACACATTTTCAACGAACACTGGAAATATGAAGTTGATAATTATCATTTTAATTAAATGAAAACGCGCCGGAGTTTTCTCTTCAAAGAACGGAAATTGAAGTCGTCCTCTTTTCCACTAAAGAAATCCGTAAATTTTAATGACTCATTAATTATACTGCGGATAACGAAATCAGGGCGAGTGCTAATGACCGGAAACTAATATTTCATTCATTTTCGAGAGCTGTTGATGCGGTTAGTTATTTTGTTTCTTTTCGCTATAGAAGGAAATCTTATTTTGTGGAAGATTAGCAGAAAACTTTCTGTCAGTGTTGGTAATACCTTTAATACTTTTTGTTAAAAAAAATGGTTGTAGCCAGTGCTGTGGCTAGGAAAAATAATTTGTGGGGATGCATTTTTATAGGGTACATATCATGGTAAACGAATTTTTGCATTTAATTGAAAATATCTCAGTTCAAATTATTTAAGGCAGCTTTAATTCAAAAATCAAAATTTTTTCTAGGCAATTAAAAGCCAGTGTACATTAAATTTGCAATTTTTTTAATCAGCAAATATTTTGAGGGCATGTATCAAACTACAGAATTGGTTGCATGCTATTTACTTCAGTCCAGTGCTAGTGTCTTTTTCATGATACAGAGATTATAACATATTAAAATATTTAGGAATTATTAGTTATTTTAAAATAAAAATTCAAAAACTTGAGGGCTTAAATGCTTTTCTAAAATTCGTATTCAAAACAATTAAGCTTCTTTAAACAATATTAAAATTTAGAAAATTCTAAACACGAACACTGAAAAAATAATGCTCACCTGTAAAAAGTTCTGAGAACAGAAACTTGGAAAACGAAACTGAAATTAAGAATGCGTTGTTTTAAGTGCCAATATCTAGCACATTAGAGACTTTTAAACAATTTGCAAAAGAAAAGTGTAAAAAAAAGTAAGGACTTTCAAAAGTCAGATTTGAAAAAATTCGAACGTCATGACTGAATGCAAACTGTAACTGCCCAAATAATAGCAAAGAATTGAACTAAAAGCTCTCGTGGAGAGGTTAAAGAGTAGAAGGTTCTTTGCAAAAAGAATGTAAACTTCATTACACAATATCAAACAGCCTTGCGTACAAGCCCGATGAGAGACCCTGTCAACCTAGTCTTAAACTAGGGGCAAGGCTCTTTTGGGGTCCTGACTTGGAATCTGAGAAGTACATATTTTATAAATTTTACTAGGAGAGGGGGACCCGGTGACCAAACTGACAAGGGGCCCGGTTTGACTCTTGGCGGCCTTGCTTGCGTTGTACAACTACAAATGTTGGTACTTATTGCACAAATAGGTAAAATTTTAGTTACTAATGTGGCAACTTGCAGTAATAGGTACTGCAAATATTCACCGATTTCTCGCATAGCATGGAGAGGATCGATCTTTGCCTATTACCTAAAGAGGGTGGAGGGGTTTAAATCAACACATTCGATGTCACTATAGTTTAAGTTTCTGGGTATCTTTGAATGACGAAGTAAGATCTTAAAAGGCAAACCGAAAATGGTATGTTACATTGCAATAAATTTGTAAACTTCTGATTCAATGTTTCTTCCTTCCAGCACCTCTATCGGTGCAAATATCACCCTCGGTGCAAACGGCCGACGTGGGTCGGTCGGCCACCTTCAACTGCTCGGCGTCCGGCCACCCCATCCGGACCCTGACCTGGCTGAAGGACCGGCGGCCCGTGCTGCCGGACCGGACCATGATGCTGTCCAGGGACGTCCTGCACATTGCCTCGGTACAGAGGGAGGACCGGGGCGTGTACCAGTGCCTGGCCTCCAACGAACACGACTCGGCGCAGGGGGCAGCCGAGCTGAGGCTTGGAGGTAATAGCTTAACTGATTGTTTTCGAAATCTGAAGAACTTTAGCATGAAAGTTTCACCCTCAAGAAAATATAATTGCATCTCAATTAATAAAGAATTTTTCATCTCAAAATTTGTTTCGAACTAAGAATTTAATTTTTCAAACCAAGTGTAAAAAAGAAATGTACAAAAATAATTACTCTCAGTACGAGCATATTCTGGAAACAGTACAAGCACAGAAAGAAGCATTTCTTTTCCAACCTTCAGAGCTTATTGTACAAATTTCTATTAAGACAGTTCATTTTTTCAACTTTGTAAAACTCTGATGATCGCGCACAGGGAACACGAGTAAGGTTTTGTTCAGAACTAGTTTTCCACTCAAAGCCTATAGCATCATTTCTAGATTTTCATTTCCCTAACTCATTTATCCTTTTTACTATTTTCCAAATTTTATTTGGATGATTAAAAGTGTAATAATTACTCTACGTTAAAATACCATAAATTTGCTGAATATTCATGAAACATAACATGTGAAATTCATATGCGTGAAAATTGTTGTTTAACCACCATCTTCTACATACCATTTCAATACCATTCTACATCACTATTTTCTACTTGGTTATTATGATCCAATTTCATTACATTAAAAATTTGAATATAATTACTTTTTTTTCTCCATAACAGATGTAGCACCAGTTCTGCTAGCTACTTTTGCGGGTGAGGCTGTTAGACCAGGGTCTTCTGTATCTCTTCGTTGTACTGCTTCCGGAAATCCATTACCACAGGTAAATATAGGGATCTATACAGTTTCTTAACTTCATGGCAATGTTCTCAGCATAAAAAGGGAAAAGTGTTCAAAAGAGCTGAACTAAGTAATGAACTTTGATGTGAAGGTGATTACTCATATAGAGAGAAAGGTAAGTTGGAGCTCAGTGATGATTGTGCTTCTTCCTCTGTCGCTTTCGACAAGACACGTGAACTAAATCACATCTGCTTCCCCTATCAGATGCCATATTCATCATGTGAGAGAGTCGAAAATGATTCCGAAGTTAATCTGTGAGTCGATCTGATTGGTCCTGGCAAAATAAACTGGACCTATCAAACTAGGTTAGAAATTTCATAACAGGAGTTCTTTTTTCATGTTGATTCTATTTTCTGTCTTTGTAAGATGTATGACTCATATCAGATGCATGACATAAAACATGAGCGGCAGATGCAGTTTTCGTGTGTTGAATCATTAATTAATATATAGACCAATTGAGTATCATCCATAGAGCAATTAGAATCTTGGTATGAGTTTGTTTTGTTTATTAGCGGGTAGCACCAGAAAAAGTAAGTAAAGACTGAACAAGATATAATATTTAATGAATATTTTGAGGAAAAAGTAGTAGTAAAAAGTAACTAGTAAGTTCAAATCAACTCAAAAATGCTAACTTTTAAAAGTATATGTCCCGAAGAATATTTTTTCAAAGTAAGAGAGAACAAACTACTGCTTTTTACAAAATAAAATGAAATTTACACTCTTTCAAAGTACACTTTTAGTTTTTTTATAAATTATGAATTGACCAATGAAGGATCTAGAGGGAGCAATTTTTCTATGAGTGGCAACTTTTGGGGCAGCAAAATTCGACTTGTTTCTTTGAATCTTGATGTAAAAATTTGAAAGTAGATAGATAAGGGCGACAGTTTCGAGATTTTGTCCCGTCTCGGGAAAATCAAAGATCCGGCACTAGAATTAAGTTCCAGGGTTTTTTTTTTTTTAAAGCAGGGTTAAAGACTAAACAATAAGAAATAAACAGAATGAAATCCAGTTAATAGGAAATGTAGTAAACAAAACCATAAAATTTCCCCCTCGTATACAATTTTGTTAAAGGTATTATATTGAAACAGCATTTCATTTTACATTTTATTTAGCCTGATATTACTTTTATTTATTTATTTTTACGCATCAGAGGTTTGCACTTTGATAGACCATGTAAAATATTTTCTGCTGTCAATCAAGCGAAAAGTATTGGAAAGTCGCTCTTTTATTGAACTTTTTTTGAGAGGGACAATCTGATATGTTAGGAAGATTTGTGCAAAATAGTCGAAAAGTGTATAATCTTTTTTCAAGAATCAACCCAAGCAGCACAAAGGCGTTCAAAACACGTTCTGCAACACGTACAGAGCGCACCAGCCGGCACGTTCAAAACACGTTCTCGCAGCACGTGTTGTCAACGTCTATGTGTCTCATCGATCGATGGTAATATGACATGTCGAAATCTGGTGTTAACCACCTTTTTTTGTCCCAGTTTTGAACGTGGAATGATAGGTTATATTTAGGTTCTGGAAATGCGTTTGTTTTCATTGCTCCCTAGCTAAAAAAGTATACTACGTATACACCACTATCCGGGCCGTGACGTTTTTTAACCGTGACGTCATTTTTGATCCGCCATTTTTAATCCATGATCGTCGCCATCTTGGTTTTAATTATTTAATTACTTAATTAATTTATTTAATTTAATTACTGATTGTTTAAATACTTTGAGTTTAATATATCCATTCCGCGGGATTCGTTCGCGGGTCCCTTGCGACTCCAGCAAGACACGCTAACCACTAGACGCTACTTCCCAAGCAGCACAAAGGCGTTCAAAACACGTTCTGCAACACGTACAGAGCGCACCAGCCGGCACGTTCAAAACACGTTCTCGCAGCACGTGTTGTCAACGTCTATGTGTCTCATCGATCGATGGTAATATGACACGTCGAAATCTGGTGTTGACCACCTTTTTTTGTCCCAGTTTTGAACGTGGAATGATAGGTTATATTTAGGTTCTGGAAATACGTTTGTTTTCAGTGCTCCCCAGCTGAAAAAGTATACTGCGTATACCCCACTATCCGGTGGCCGCGACGTGTTTTAACCGTGACGTCATTTTTGATCCACCATTTTTGATCCATGATCGTCGCCATCTTGCTTTTAATTATTTAATTACTTTATTTATTTAATTTAACTATTTATTATTTAATTACTTTGAATTTAATATATTCACTCCGCGGGATTCGAACGCGGGTCCCTTGCGACTACAGCAGGAGTCGCTAACCACTATACGCGACTCGATCTCAACGAGGGAGAAAAATAATACTTTAAATGGAAATTTTTTTTGCAGGAGGCGCCATCTATGAAAGACTAAGGGCGTAAATCATATAATTTTATTAGTATGAATGTAATGCTTTTTTACTGAAATGCATGCAAATCTGATTAGGATCTTGGGAGAAAGAGTTGTTAAGGATAAAACTTAAAGTTTCTGCAGATATGATTCCTCTTCCCTTTCTAAAAAGCAGCAATTCACGACCTCATTTCTGAGAAATTAAGCACCTCCTTAAGCACTGAAATGACACCGTGATAATATCAGGGCTGCAGAGTCGGAGCAAAAATGGTCGACTCCGACTCCCGACTCCTGCTTTTTTTTAAATTATTTATTTTTTTTCCCAAATGTGAAGAGGGAAAAACCCTAAACAAAGGTTGAAATATTAAGTCCATTTTTAAAAGTTTCGTTTTTATTCATGGTCGTAGCCAGGCCTCACTTTAGGGGTGGGGGAGCAAGCTGGGGTATCCCAGTTGGAGGTCATGGGAGGTCATTGTGACCTCTCAAAAAGTTCAATTTGGTCATGAATTCTCGCAGGTAATTTCACCACATTTACCTCAATTCTCGGAGATCACTGTGACCTCCCAAAATGTTCATTTTCTCCAGAGCAAATGACAAGTGCCGCTCTTGTCATTTGACTCCGTACAAAACTAATCCTTTTCTTGTTTAATGGCCAGATTTTATTTTAACACAATGCATTTTTGCTGCAAATATTTTTTATTATCTTGCATAAGCCCATACATAGCAATTCGTTTCACAAAGCAGACGCGCCATTTTGAAGCCCTTTTAATGATCCTAGATGCTTAGGATTTGGATATTGGACGCTGAAAATTTGTATCTGTTAGTTTCAAAGACATGTTTTCACCACCATAAAATTTCATCGAAATCGGAAGTGGTTGGAGTCGAAGTCGGAGTCGACATGTTTTTCAGCGACTCCGGCTCCGACTCCTTTAGTCCAAAATCAGTCCGACTCCGACTCTTCGACTCCGACGCCCTGGATAATATTACTGTTTTTGCACGTCAAATATCACGTTCCTTAAGCACTGAAATGACACCGTGATAATATTACTGTTTTTGCACGTCAAATATCACGTTCCTTAAGCACTGAAATGACACCGTGATAATATTACTGTTTTTGCACGTCAAATATCACGTTCCTTAGGCACTGAAATGACACCGTGATAATATTACTGTTTTTGCACGTCAAATATCACGTTCCTTAAGCACTGAAATGACACCGTGATAATATTACTGTTTTTGCACGTCAAATATCACGTTCCTTAAGCACTGAAATGACACCGTGATAATATTACTGTTTTTGCACGTCAAATATCACGTTCCTTAAGCACTGAAATGACACCGTGATAATATTACTGTTTTTGCACGTCAAATATCACGTTCCTTAAGCACTGAAATGACACCGTGATAATATTACTGTTTTTGCACGTCAAATATCACGTTCCTTAAGCACTGAAATGACACCGTGATAATATTACTGTTTTTGCACGTCAAATATCACGTTCCTTAAGCACTGAAATGACACCTTGAAAATATTACTGTTTTTGCACGTCAAATATCACGTTCTTTAAGCACTGAAATGACACCGTGATAATATTACTGTTTTTGCACGTCGAATATAACGTTCAAGGGACACTTAGCACCGTTATTTGACCAATAACACCATTTTTGCACCAAATTTGAACGTTCTGGTGCTGCTGGGGTTGATCATATCGAGGGAAAAAAATAATACTTTAAAAGAAAATTTTTTTGCAGGAGGCGCCATCTATGAAAGACTATAAGGGCGTAAATCATATCATTTTATTAGTATGAATATAATGTTTTTTTACTGAAATGCATGTAAATCTAATTAGGATCTTGGCAGAAAGAGTTGTTTTGGGATAAAACTTAAAGTTTCTGCAGATATGATTCCTCCCCCCTTTCTAAAAAGCAGCAATTCACGACCTCAATTCTGAGAAATTAAGCACCTCCTTAAGCACTGAAATGACACCGTGATAATATTACTGTTTTTGCACGTCAAATATCACGTTCCTTAAGCACTGCAATGACACCGTGATAATATTACTGTTTTCGCACGTCAAATATCACGTTCCTTAAGCACTGAAATGACACCGTGATAATATTACTGTTTTTGCACGTCAAATTTCACGTTCCTTAAGCACTGAAATGACACCGTGATAATATTACTGTTTTCGCACGTCAAATATCACGTTCCTTAAGCACTGAAATGACACCGTGATAATATTACTGTTTTTGCTCGTCAAATATCACGTTCCTTAAGCACTGAAATGACACCGTGATAATATTACTGTTTTTGCACGTCAAATATCACGTTCTTTAAGCACTGAAATGACACCGTGATAATATTACTGTTTTTGCACGTCGAATATAACGTTCAAGGGACACTTAGCACCGTTATTTGACCAATAACACCATTTTTGCACCAAATTTGAACGTTCTTGTGATGCTGGGGAAGGCGTTTATGTTTTCTGTAATTTTAATTATTTTTTGAATTATCACAATTTAGTGTACCTTTATAAATCCCAAAAAGAATCTTTTTTTACTTTTTAATGATGGAATGTCATTCTCTTTTAGGTTACATGGTTTCTCGACGACTCCAGAATCCCAGATGCGCTTCGATTTCGCGTCGGTGATTACGTCACATCCGACGGCCACGTCATGAGCTACGTGAACATCAGTGACGTCAGAGTCGAAGATGGCGGCGAATACATGTGCTCCGCTGAAAACGCTGTCACTGCAACGCAGCACAAAGCCCGATTGGACATCTACGGACCACCCTTCGTCAGACCCATGCCGAACATGAGCGTCGTGGCTGGAACCATAGTCAGTCTCAAGTGCCCTGTTTCTGGATATCCTATAGAGTCTATCGCGTGGATGAAAGGTATGAAATGAATGCCAGCAATCTTCCAGTTATAAGGGTTTGATTAAAGTATTTGCGGCAGTCTGGATAACTTTGCTCAACTTCGTACCTTATGTAGTGGAGTATATTTTAAAATCCTAAATAACATAGATCTTATTTTACGACCTCATCAGAAGAATACATCACTATGACTAGAATGCATCAGTAAATAAAAATTTTTTGGAAAAAAAAATAGAACCGACTTCAGTTAGAAATTGCTCTAAAAAGTAAAAAATAATTTTTTTCTTTGAACACCATCGAAACTACTTTTAAACATAAGTTTTGAAGTCGGCGCAAAAACGATAGGTAAAATGATATTTAACCATATTTTGCCAACGTTTTTTCAGAGAAACCATTGAAAATTAAAAGCAGAATATGTGTACCATTACACGAATGTGTGGTAATCAATGAAATGAATCCATTAAAATTTATATTTATAGTTGAATTGTAGTTGCGTATGAATCTATACATTGTTTTTGCGCCGACTTCAAAACTTATGTTTAAAAGTAGTTTCGGTGGTGTTCAAAGAAAAAAATTATTTTTTACTTTTTAGAGCAATTTCCAACTGAAGTCGGTTCTATTTTTTTTTTCAAAAATATTTTATTTCATTTATTCTTAAAATAATCAAAATATAGTTAAAAAACCATGCCCAGCTGTTCAAAAAAATCCTTTTCAGACCTGTACTCGATCTCATTCCATCAGGAACTTCACCCCGACGCGTTTAACCACTTAACCATCGGGTCGCTCATTGCAGTAAGGATTTACGATAGCGCATATTGTTTTAAATAACATGAAATTTTAGTTTTTCTATTTCTTGAATTTGACGTAAATGCAAGGTATAAAATACAGAATTTTATAAAGGTACAAAAATTAACATAATTGATTGTGTATATAATTCTTGAAAAAATTATATAAGTGCCGCAAATCAAAACCATTTATAGCCACAATCGATTCAAAGCCCCCAAAAATGGCGCAAACGTCCATAAGAAAATTCTACAGCATCGAAGGACCCCATTGCCAATTTTGACAAAGATCCGACCAAAACTGTCATTTTGTACTATAAAAAAATACTGGGTAGATCCCCATGGGGGGATGTACCTGCATAAGGACATTGCAATCATTAAATCATTCAAAAAGAAAAATCATGCAGATGTTCAAAAGAATCCTTGCAGACCTGGACTCGATCTCATTCCATCAGGAACTTCAACCTGACGCGCATAACCACTTGACCATCGGGTCGCTCATTGAGTTACGGATTTACAATAGCACATATTTTTTTAAATGACCATGAAATGTTAGTTTTTCGATCATAACTTTTTTTCTAGTGAACAAATATCGTCATATGAGCACATGGTACCTAAGTTCCACCATCTCCTATCGATTAAAAAAAAATCGTTCATATCGGTTCAGTAGATCAGATGTTATGTGCGAACAAACAAAAAAAAGTATACGCTTTGAATTGAGAACCTCCTCCTTTTTTGAAGTCAGTTAAAAACTAGAAGTAACTTAAAGTTATCTAGGCTGGCTCGGATACCCTGAATTACAGTACTACTTTAAATACTTCCGATAAAGGTTCACTACTTTTATCTACTCAAAAACCACTCAAATTATTTGAAGGGTCGAGGGGGAAAACCACGGTAGTCACATTTGATTCATTTTGAGAAAAACGAAATTTAAACTTTACGAACTCATAAACTTCCCCAGTATACTTGTTCTAAAATGACAATAATACATGACTACAGTGTTTTTTCACGAAAATTGCATATACTAAACGAAATTACACTTATTTTTCTAACAGGTGGTAGCATCAGTTTAAATTCAACAAAAAGTGGACTACCGTGGTTTTTCCCCCTGACCCTTCATTTCTTAGATATATTATAAGTAGGGAAATGCAGCACAGACCTAACAATTTCTATTTTCTGTTATTTTTTACAATCAAGCAATCCACACCAAAAGTTTGGACAGCACAAAGAAAATCAAATTATACAAGAGAAAATAATGCAGATTTTTATCGAACTAAATTGCAACAATGCGAGTTTAAAGTTTAATTGTTATTACGGTAACGGTGGACTAGCCCAATAGCAACGAATTAGAAAGGCATCATATTCTAAGTAAACTCTGATAAATGATATCCAACTTTGAATCTTTTGAAAAAATTTGACAATTGAATAGGGTAGACAGACCAGTGAATGAACACTTAAGCAAATTTTCAATTTCAAAAATTAATAGCGTCGGAAAAAAGAGTAGCATTTTCCACATGACAGTAAAAACACTTCAGATGATATACGCAGCATTTTAAAAAAAAAAGGTTGGGAGAGCTGCTTCAGGCTTTTTGGGGGGCTAAAACGAAAAAAAGTGCCCAGACCCAGTGAATGAACACCCCTACCAGCTGACAAATGCAGCATTTTCTAGTCATTCTATTTCTGTAAGTGTGTAAAAAGAAGTTACTTCTGCCGTTTAATCTAAGAAAGATGTTTCGAAACCTTATTATTTTTTTTTAATCCGAGATGTTCATTCAGTGAAAGTGTTCATTCACTGATTGGTATACCCTACATAAAAACTTTTAAGCGTTGACATTGTGTGAAACTATGAATTTTGAATAATCGCATTTCATTCTTCCACAGATGGTACCACCCTTCCTGCCAACCACCGTCAGAAACTGGACCAACTTGCAGGTAGACTCCTCATACACGACGTGCAGCGTCCGGCCGATGAAGGGGCCTACACATGCCGGGCACTCGGGGCAGACAGCCGGACGGCAGAAGGGACCCTGCACGTCAGGGTGCTAAGTAGGTTTTCTAATAGTTTTCTTCTTTTTCTTACGAAATCGAAATTTTTATCACCATATTTTTACTTCGTGTAAATGCAAAGCATAGTGCTATTATGTTTGCCACTTATTCCAACTCGTTTAAACTGACCATGGAGGGCAGTTATTTTACAATTTTTTTTTTATCCTTCGTCCCCTTTTTTTTCTTACAAAAAATAATTCTGACCCACTCTCCTCCTCCAAGTCTTTGTAACAATATGACTATCACATTTTATATAGTTTTTATGCACTAAAACATATTTAGTTACTATGACATTGCATTAAGAGCATTGATAGTTTTACTACTCTTAACAAATAGTACAAAATAGCAGAAAAATCTACTTATATTAAAAACTGAGTATCTTTCTATCTTTCTTTCTATGTATCTATGTCATGCTTTTTTTCTCCTGAACGACAGTGAACTGAAAGTCGAACCAGGTACCGATAGATTGGTAATTTTTCAGGCTTCATTAGTTTTGATTTATATGATAATACGATTTTAATCAACAAATATATCAATTAATAAGTAGTCAAATTTAAAGCGATTTGTCCTAGATGATTAAACATGAAATCAATTGTTACAAAACGTGGTTGCTATGAAACAGTAATACACTGCTCGACATTGAAAATGCAACACCAAGAAGGAGTGGTCAGAAATTGATGAAATTTGGTAAGAAGACAGAGACAGCATGGAACAATAAGTGATATTTATTTCAAAATAAATAAGCAAAATTTAGAGCGAGGACGGCGTCGGCTCAGTAAGAAGTAGGACCACCGCGGACAGCGATGCACGAAGAAGCACGTCTAGGCATGGAGTCAATAAGCCTGCGGATGGTGTCCTGAGGGATGGCACTCCATTCCCTTTCAACCATTTGCCACAGTTCGTCCTCTGAACGAGGCAGTGACAGGTTCTTCAAACGGCGTCCAATCACGTCCCACACATGTTCAATTGGTGACAAGTCAGGAGAGTATGGTGGCCAGGAAAGCATCTGTACACCTCGTAGAGCATGTTGGCTGATTCGAGCACTGTGAGGCCGGGCGTTATCCTGTTGAAAAATTGCATTTGGCAGACCCTGAAGGTAGGGGATTGCCACCGGCCGCAGTACATTATCTACATATCGTTGGGCCGTCATAGTGCCCCGAATACGAACTAGAGGTGATACGGAATTGTATGCAATAGCGCCCCAAACCATTATGCCACGCTGTCGCGCTGTGCGGCGTTCCACAGTTACTGCCGGATTCGATCTTTCTCCACGTCGGCGCCACACACGTATGCGATGACTATCGCTGGACAAACAGAAGCGGGATTCATCTGAGAACACTACGGTTTGCCATTCTGCCATCCACGTCGCTCTGGTCCGGCACCATTCCAAACGTTGGAGTCTGTGCTGTGAGGTCAATGGCAGTCTTCTTAGCGGGCGCCGTGATTGCAGGCCACGTGCAACCAGTCGACGGGAAATGGTTCTGGTCGACACAGGAACATCCAGGGTACCTTGCACGTGCTGCAGAATCGACGTACAAGTGACTTGCGGGTGACTCCGCCACAGCTTGTCGGTGAATCCGTCGATCCAAGCGGCCTGACGTCACTCTGGCTGCACCTGCACCCCTCAATGTGGCTACATTTCCTCTTTCCAATCATCTCCTACACAGCCGATGCACAGTGCTTGCATCCATGTGGGTATCAGCTGCAATTTGACGTATGGACCAACCTCCCCTCCTCAGTCCGATCACCATACCCCTTGTAAAGTCGTCTATATGCTGGAAGTGTCTTCGTTGAGGACGGCGTGGCATTTCCTCCTATCACACGTATCCTTCGAGACAAAAACCAAATTTCTCCGATAATTAGTCTGGCAGAAAAACCAACATGAACATAGCCCACTTTTCAACTTCATTCTCTTATATCTTACTTCACGTGCGTCGGAGAGCTGCGCATTTCATATCATTTGCATAATTCAGTGATGTGCGTCTACGGTAAAATTTGCATGAATTTCTGACCACTCCTTCTTGGTGTTGCATTTTCAATGTCGAGCAGTGTAATAAGGATAATGAGAATTTTGAATGAAGGCTTAACTAAATCAAACATGAAACTCATTAGCGGGCCACGTACGTAGTACTTATATCGCAGCTAATTGCAATTTTTTGAAATATAAACTAGTTGAAAACCCATCTGTTTATATTAAAAACTGAGTATCTGTCTATGTCTGCTTCTTTCCCTTGAGAGATTTGAACTTGGTGAAACTTCCCTCGCCATTTTGAAGGCACGAAGCATCTCAAAAATTTGAATGATTTTTTGATGCAGGAAAAAAGTACAGGCACGAGGCGCCTCTTAGCGAGCCGCCTTGGCGTCGAGTAGCTCGTTGAAACTTTCCTCACTACTTTAAAGACGCGGAGAGCCCGTGCAACGCCGGTCCACGCAGCTAGCTGCTTGGGGCATTTGCGGGCCACGTGCGTAATATGTCTTGAAATCTTATGAACATTAAATTATATCAAATAATGCAACATCAGAATGAGGTAACAGTTATGGGGGGGGGGGGACGTTATGCATTAAAATGACGCAGGAAGCTAATCTAACTGCCTATGCAGCCAGTAGATGCTTAAAATACAACATGAGTAAAATATACAAAGATTTCGGTAATCGCTGCGTACCCAGGTAGCACAAATAACCTTTAAACGTTTTATAAACGTTTTTAAGTGGTTGTTACAACGTTAATAACCATTTTACAAACTTTAAAAAACGAAGTGTGCTATTTGGGTACCTTCCTTACACATATCTGTGCTTCTTTGAAGATAAGTACCTCATCTCCATATATTATTTCTCTAAGCCGAATCCTATACCCGGTCGAAACTCGCTCATTTCTTTATCGAATTGCAAGAAAATTTATGATTTTGAAGCTTATCCCGCGGGCTATTGACGAAAATTAGACCCTCCTTTAAAAAGTGTCGGTTCGTTTTTTATTCGAACTTCAATTTTTGGGCACAAAATTGACTCTAGCGAAATAATTGTCGTATCGTCTCCATTTTGATTTCATTCGAAATATTAAAAAAAAAATGCGTTCTTTAGAACGTTTCTCCGCTGGCGCCGCGTAACGAGAATCTCGAAAATCCACGTTTAAGCGACTTATAAGCGATTGAAGTTTGAAAAAGTTGAATTTTTTGCTCCACTGTTAAAATCGTTATACCATTGTTGTTCAAATCAATTTTAAATGCGACATTTCAAGCCAAGGCTTAGCTCGGTAAACCTTAATTGTAACTTTTATTGTTTCAAAATACTATGGTAGTTTTGCGATAATGTTAGTATTTAGTTTAGTAGTAGCCTTGGGTATTTGATTTTAATACAGGGTATCACTTTTGTAGTAGTTGTAAAAGTGAACGTGTCTTTGATCTCTTTGAAAAGTTGTCAGAACGACGGCAGTAGATGGCGATGTTGTGCAAATGAAGCCAATAAAAATTGTCGTATTAAATTTTAAGTTTGCACGAGTCACCTAGTTAGATTGAAAACCTTTGATGTAGAGTTTTCACAAACGCTGAAAGTTCTTTGTATATGCTGAAGGAAAATCCAAGATAATCATCTCGACTGCGTCAAATTTAAACTTTTGGTATAGATTTCAACAAATAAAAGAAGTATATGTCACCATTTAGTGGCAAAAAATTATTGTATCTAATTTAAAAGTACAGTTCTTCGTAAAAATAAAAAAGACAAAAGATAAAGTTGAACAACATATTTTTTTTCAAAATCATATGTGCTTTGTAAATTCAATTTGGAACGTAATGCACTTCTTTCGAATTAATTAGAATGCATTGAATAAGTGATATTTTCTAAATATTTAAACAGTGTCTTGGTCTCTTAGTAGTATCAGTCCGAAACGCTACGCATTTTAAAAATATTTTTTTCAAAATCTACTATATTCTGCATGAGTTCATTATCACTCTCCTCTATCTTTATACAGCGTGTTCATGTTTGATGTGCAAGACCTATGTTTTCGCAATTGGTTCGCCTACGGTTCCTATGGAATTGGCAAACGTTCATAAACGGCGAGTCTTCTGAGAGGGAGTCGATGAAAGGGAAAGTAAAATTTTAATGCACGTGATTTCAATGTGTCTCTGCTTAATTTAGAGACTAACACACATCTCCAAAATCTAACATCCCTAAAAAGTAATAGACGTTTCCATTTCCGCGGTCAACCGGATATTTGCCTTTCCATCTCATTCGCATTCGGACAATACTTCCACTTGCAAAACCACAGTCTGGATACACATTGGTCAACTTAAAGAAGTTTTTGAATGATATCCTGTCTTGCAATAAAACAGCAAAAAGAAACAAAATTAACTTTCATACTTTTTGTATCTGTTAGGAGCTATTTTTTAATAAAATTATTTTTTTAAATAATGCTCAATAACAATCAATAGCCGTTCAACATTAACAATAATCATTTCCTTTACAGTCGCTCCGAACATTGAACCTGTTATGCTGCCTCCGAAAATGCATGCCAAAGAAGGTGCACGAACTAAACTGATGTGCAGCATCACCCAGGGGGATCCACCAATCCAAATTTCTTGGAGGAAGAATGGTTTTCCGGTTCCTTTGGAGAAAGACACAACAATTCAGAGTTTGGAGGAGTCCTCTCTGCTCATTTTTCGGAAGACGGCTTCCAAACACTCGGGAAATTACACCTGCTTTGCATCGAACGAAGCAGCGACAGTCAACAGAACGATTGAAGTTATAGTTAATGGTAAATGTATATGAGCATCATAAAATTTAACACTATAAAGATATGTATTTTATAAGATGGTTATAGTTAGTTTCAGTTAAATTTTCCAGACTGTAATAAATAGACAAGCAGTGTGTCATGTTACATTATCAAATAACTGCTATTTAAACTATTGAAAAATAACTTTAGAAGAGATTCTGCGTTAATGGAGCTCTTTTCTGACACTGAAAAGATAAATAACCTTCAAGATCTTTTTTTAATAGTTTTTATGTACGTTTCTTTCCATACAAAATTCAACTTTTCAAGAAAATCGAGAAAAAACCTCGCTTTAGATTTTAAACGCAAACAGAAAGATATTGAAACATTAAATTTAATAATAGCTTTTTCTAATTAAAAAAAAAGCTCTTAGTTTTTGCTATCGTACAGATTGTTAAAAGTATAACTTCCTCTGGCACATTAATTGCTGATATTGCTAACTGACTCTTTCTAAATCAATTATATTTCTAGTTATTGTTGGCATGTTTTATAAGCTACCCTGTCTTGTTATTAATATCAGAAAAATAATAGTTCCATTTCGTTTTATGTTTCATCACTTTCGTCTACAAAAAACTATTTTCCATAAATCATAACAAACCTAATAGTAAAACTTTTACGCAATTTGGATAGCTAGAGAAAGTTCCTACACGTCAAACTATTCAAAATTTTCACTACGGCGCAAGCTTATTCCGTTAATTGAATCGGCAATTTGAAGAAGGGAACGAAGACCAAAATTTCAAAATTGGGTTTTTTCGTGATAGTATATCTCCTACTGTGGATACACATGTTAGTGAGAAGAAAAGAACAAAAATCAACCTCCAACATTGATTGATGCAGCATTTAAATCTGTGAGTTGGTGGAAGAAAGGAACAAGTCAGGTCTTTGTTCCCTTCTTCCAACTAATTACGCAAAACTAAGGCTAGGGAGCAGCACTGTTGCCGTGAATCTTTGTCATTTGATTGGATAACAAATTCTATCATAACCTACCTATTTTGTTTTGATAAAAAATTCAGTTTTGAAATTTCTTAGTGAAAGTTCGCAAATATGTCGTCCATTTTTAATAAACATATTTTTTTATTCTTTTGTTGTCCTAATCAATTTTTTTAAATATTGTTACAATAATCTTTCATTAACAAAGGACTTTTTCAAACAAACATCATACCTGTAAGCTGTTTTACTTGAAAATCCCTATACCATCGCATTAGTTTGAAGAAGGGAACAAATCCAACGACTTTGATGGCCCGTAAATCCTTACATACAATAGATAAAATCAAAATGTAAAATACATCCAATTACTTTAAAGGTAGATAATGCTACAAATGAATCAGAAAAAAATAAAATAATAATTCAGTATTTTAGAAGGTTTTTTCGATTTCCCGAAAAACTACTTTTTGGATTTGTTCCTTTCTTCAAACTGCCGATTCAATTGTCCACTCGAAAAAAACTCCTAATCTTTTTTCAGATGTCATTTGTCATTGAAATTCTTTTTTTTTTCCATTCTGGCCACATAGCAACATATTTTCAGATGTATAACAAAGGATGGCTTCATAAAAACATGCGATTTCTTCGTTAAGACAAACGCTAAGAGCGTCAACATCTTTTCCCAAAACCATTTAAGTTGTTCCAGCAGGACTAATTTCAAAATAAATCAAATCGGCAACCATAAAAACGTACCTCCTACACTGTCTTTGAGACTTTCAGTAGAAAGGCTTTGTGAGTAACTAATATTAACGCATGCAGACTGAAAAAGGTGCACAGTAGCTAAAATGAAAATTCCCCTCCATCGTATCTAACAGTTTTAAGGCTAAAAAGGAACGAAAAGACTCAAGATTAGCTAGTCACAACATTTTTTTTAATTCTATAGGAATTTACTACCTGTTGATTTTGTTAACTCTACAGCGATTTGAACTTATATAGGTTGATCACTCTAAATAATTCGCTAACTGGCAAGTTAGCTCATTCTGCAACTACTTGCTCAGATTTTTCATTTTTAATCGGTTGGCTACCCCTACTGCTATTAGCCAAGGAGTCCAGAGAACTTAATACTAACAACAACAGCGTCTATCTCCAAGATGCAAACGCAATAGCGAAATCTAAACTTAGAGATAAATCAATCCAAGTGAAACACCAGCTCTGTGAAATAAATACAAGTCGACCAATAACAAAAACTATAACCAGGCTGAGAACCGGCCATCACAGGGGCATGAAGATTGATCGAGAGGGTAGAAGGGTGTATAGAAACTGTTGCAATTGCCCAGATACACAGCTTACACCTTGTCATATCTTTGAGTGTCCAGCAATAAGTGCGAACCTGAGAGAAATTGGTGTATTGCCGTCATTTGTTGACCTTTATGACGATAACATCCAACAAATCGCAAAAGCAGTTATAAGGATCCATGGAGTTATTTAGTTCGTCTAAGTCATAGACACGACAAAAAAAAAAAAAACCCTACTACTGACAGTGAAGCTTATGACATGTCGAGACAAAAAAGAAGAAGCCTAATTAAAACTACCTAAAAAACTACAACGCTTACAGGTGTTTTTGAAATTAACGTTGATAAACTGATTATTAACATGAAGTAACCAATGTATATTAATCTAATTGATCTCTCATTATTTATTTCTATAGTTCCTCCTAAATGGATAGTGGAGCCAAAGAACAGTTTTGCAATCCTTGGACAAGGAGTGGTCATGGATTGTGTGGCTGAAGGATATCCCATTCCTAAGATACACTGGAAAAAAGCAACAGGTAAGACGTACAAAATTTTATGTTTCTGATATTTTTCTAAAATAAATTTCGCTGTTCGCAAGATATTTGCGCAAAACAAAATGAACTGTATTTCCCGTGCAACAATTAATCTATTTAAGAATTAGATTTTTTGGGAATCTTTTTACATCCTGGAAAAGTTCTAATTTAGTGGTTAACAATTGGTCGAGCACACCCCCTTTTCCTAGTGTTTGGAAATATTTCCTTTAAAATCCTATTTGTTCATGACGTTTTTCTGTGTATACACTGCAAAAAATAAACTGTTGTTTTTATAGTGTAATACTGGCAGCAGAGGTTCCAGTTTAAAACTGTAAAAACACAGTAATGAACCGTAAAACTAGCTGCTTTATAGTTTATTACTGTAAACTAGCAGCTACTGTAAAATTAGCAATTTTACAGATTATTACTGTAAAATTACTTTAAAATGAGCTGCCTTATACTGTAAAAACATTTATTTTTACTGTGTTAATGTCTCTGTTGTTCCTCTGACGTAGTAGCTTCCGGTTCCTGCTTTCTTGGCAGGCCCGTCATTTAGGGGGGGCAGGGGGTCAATCCCCCCCCCCTGAATTTGGAAAATCAATGTATTGGTATATAAGTGTGCGCGGTTTTTGCCACTTTTTGATAAATTTTACATTGTGTATGCACCCTTTGCCGCCCCCCCCCCCCTGGAAAATTTCGAAATGACGTCCCTGTTTCTCGGGTCTTATTTATTTCTGTTCGTTTTTCATTTCCCGCTTCACTTGATTGTTTTGGACATCTGAACCACTCTTCTGTTTTTATGCACTAATGATGGGGCTTGCATTTTACAGCCTCAAAACAGCTGTTTGCTGAGTTTTTAATTCATTTTAAGATACTTACGTATTAACTCCGCCCGCAGCTACAAATCTGGCGCTCTTTCTTTTTTGCGGTTGTTTCTACGCGTACGTAGTTATTAAAACCCCCTCAAAAATGCCAAATCGTTTCTTAACCACCAAATCTGTAGCTGCGGTGGAGTTAATACGTTTGTTCCGAAATTTGTACTTTTTTAAATGTTTTCAAATTTTACTCATTTCACAGCACAAAGTTTTCGACTGCTTTTTACAACAACAATTAATCTATTTTGTAACATTACGCATCTTTCTCTGTCTTGTAATGTTTGAACTTTTACGAATGTTCATCTCTCTTACAATGTGTATTAATTCTTATTGTTCTCCGTCTCAGGCTCTGGTACAGGTGACTTCGTGGACGTGCTGTCTCGTCGGCAAACCCTCGAGAACGGATCTCTGTCTCTGCAAGAAGTGGGCGAATCGGACGCAGGGCTATACCTCTGCCAAGCGCTGAACGGGATCGGAGCAGGGATCAGCAAAGTCGTCACGCTGACGATACACAGTATGTTTACACCATCAATGCTCTCAAAACCGTTTTAACTAATACCGTCTGACCGCCGATGATATAGAAAGGCGAACTTCAGATTTACTGATGGAAACGGACGCGTCTTTTAACGTACTGGGTTGACAGTTTGACGTTTTCAAATGCGTGTTTGCTTCGAAATCAAGCAGAATCCAATTAAGATAAATTAAACTCGCTCAGCGAATTCTTCCTTTTCCCCATCATTCAGATCGGCTCGTTTTAACTGGCAATGGCCAATTCCATAGCGAATGTGGTCAACCAGTAGGTTGCAAAGGCATGTTATGAAAGTGCAGTCATTTAGAGTAGCTTTAAACGATGTAGACAAGCTTTTTCCCACTTCGTATATCTTTTAGTATGCTAAACCTCATCAGGAATTGCGGATGGACCAACGCTGCCTGATCTCTGCTGGTAAGGTTTTTACATAAGTTTTCTACTTCTTATTCCAGAAAGTATGTTTGTAACACTTGTGCTCAGCGCATTTTATAATTCAAGGATCCGTCAGCCTTCCAGGCTCCGTGCCCTTTTGAACACTGATGCAAGGTCTTCTGAAATAATATTTCCTTCAAACTAATTTCCAAGAAAGAACTGCACAATCTATAAAACATCAACATTATTCAAATATCATACACATATTTTCAGCTATTTAGAATATGTGCCACTAACAGTATGGCAAGTATTTTTTTAAAAAATTAAGTTATTATAGCTTTATACCAATAACTTGGAGTAGAAAATCTACATTATATATAGAATTATAATGCTAAACTTTTATAACTGTTTAAACTTCTCGGAATATAAATTTCCAGGCTTTAACACAGTCAAAAAAAATAAATAAACTAACAATTTAAAATGTACTTGAGGACTAATGCCCTTTAGTTGGCATCGCCTGCCAATATCTGGAACTGCAGGCAATTTCGTTTGATTAACTAAGCTGATTTATCAGATCACACCTATTGTAGTGAATCCAGTGCAGCTTCAATAATAGGTAGATTTGTTGTTCAAAACTGTTTTTCTTTTTCGATACTCGACCAACTTACTATTAAGTTCTATCTATTAAGTTTGGTTTCTAATTAATTTCTCTTGACATTTTCAGAAATCCATTTTGCTATCATTTCTCTACGCAAGTCTATTTTTTGAACAACTAACTATAGAAAATTCTTTCCAGTGATATCGAACCCTTGCTACAAAAGTGCCACAACTCAAAAAACTACGCTTTCCAGGAATTGCAAAAAACCCTGGCTGACTAGGCACATATTAGTATTTTTGAATTTGTCAATATGAAGACCGATGCATCTCAAACTATGATTGTTAGTTATGCACGTTACTCTACGACTGCTGGACGACTACTCAAGATGTGGCATTTCAGTAAGAGGGGTCCTATCAGGCCCGTCATTTAGGGGGGCAGGGGGGGTCATTTGCCCCCCCCCCTGACTTTGAGAAATCAATGTATTTACATATAAGTGGGCATGGTTTTTGTTGTTTTCTGGTGAAATTGTATTGTGTTTTTACCCATTGCCCTCCCCCCCCTGGAAAAACTTGAAATGACGTCCCTGGGTCCTACGCATCTTGATAACAACAAAACGCCATAACTTCCCTCTGGCGGCTGATTTTTCAATGCAACTTCTGGCTCTTTTAAAGATTGGTAGAGATGTGTAAACTACGTCTAATGACGGTCATAACTCCAAAATTACAATTTTTGAGTTGTGGCACTTTTGTAGCAAGGGTGCGATACGTTTGTCATAATCACTGATGATTGCTGAAAATGTTATTGTAACAACATTTTTATAAGCTTAATATCATATTGCGATTTCAATAACACTTTTTTTGTTTAAATATAGAACATCTTTATAATATTGGAAACGCTTCCGACGCAAAACATCAATTTTGAGAATGACATCTCACTCTAATTCATCGATTTATATCAAAACATCCATCCCCTAATACATCGACAGAAAAATTTTTGATACTTCAACAGAAAAACGTAATTGGTGTCGCTAAAGTGAATATAATATGATATAAATTATATAGTCGAACGTCGTAAAAATGAACTCCAAGGTATCTTTAGAATCAGTTCGCCTTAACCGTGTTTCATGTGATTCGAAGATATATACACTTTAAATCATACGATGGGGATCGAAAATGTAGTTCTTAGCAGTAATTCGTTTTAAGAGTATTCGAATTAAGAGTTCAAGAACATAATGAAGTTCAAGTAAGTGACATGATGATATGGTAAAACGAAATCATTCACACATGATCTGATGTAAGACCACGTTTTCACCACAGTATTTGAAATGTAAGCTTAATCTATGTGTCTTCTATGTTTTCAATTTAAGTGATCATTTAACTTTTTTTCTGTTATACGCACGAATTGTAACTGCAAAAATTTTTTTAAAGCATCTGTAGTTGCCCACAACTGTTAAATATTCTGTTTTGACAAGAAAATGAAGATTGTTCGTAACCATTTCGTCAGATGCTTCGTCATTTTTCAAGTATTTAAACAAGGAAGAAACAAAAACGAGAAAAATATTTTCCAAAATATCTCACAAAAAAGTTATAAATTAAAGAAAATATTCAGTACTTCATAAATTTTATACCATGAAGCTATTTTCAATTGTGGCAACTGGCAACTATAACTCAAAAAATTTCTTGCGTACGTTAACCTCACAAAACAAAATCCTCAGCATACTACTACAAGCCCTATATAGAATATATATATTTTAAATCCTATTATAAAGTTTTCAACGAATAGCTTCTCTAAAGAACTCACGTTTGCTCGAATCGCAATATAAATCCAAGAACAGCACTTTAATTCACTCTTTTTTTTAACCTGCTTTCAACGGAAAAGAGTACCTGCAAAATTGCAGTAGAGCTCCTTAGAGCATTTACTGAAAGATCTTTTTATCTAGCCAGAGCTATATTTTTTACAAAACTCTTAAATTTTATTTACTGCAATTAAAGCGTTTTCCACTATGCTTTATACAACATTAACAGAATCTTTGAAAGTGAAATGCAGCAGGACATTAAATTTTTTTCTCGAGAAATTCACGAAAATTTTCTTCTGTTCCGAAAATTCTGTCTCGTCGCTTTCCAACTCGAAACGCTATCCTTTATAAAGAGTCCCGTTTCGAATACATTGCCCATCTTAATGCGTATAAAAATTCTTTAAGGTTTCTCTTTCATACACAAAGTAGTTCTTAATGTAATTCTGCGTAAAATGGCCCAAAGCAGTTTGAAGCATAGTTCGCTTTAAAATTAAATTAGAAACAGTCTGCGTAGGGTTTCTGATTTCCAACTCATTTTTCATTACCTGAAATTTCTGAGAAATAAAGGCAACATAAAAGCTATTCAAGGAAAACTCTAGAATGTAAAAGAAATCCAAATGAATACAAAAGAAACGGATTAATACCTTTGTGCATAAATATAATAACAAAAATACAACGTTGTTAGAAGCACAAATGCGCAGGAATACTGCAGACACGTGTTTCGGCGTTACAAGAAACGCCTTTTTCGATGCAAAAAAATTAAGCTTATGGATGTAAAGATATCTGACAAAAGCAAAAGTAACATCGATAGGTTTTCAATGTAGACGTTCTGTATTCGAAAAAAAAAGTATCATTAAAATAACTAGTAATTACGCTTATAAAAATATAGTTACAAAATTTTTAGCAATCTTTTGTCGGGTGTCTGTGCATCCATAAGTTCACAGCTTTTTTGCATTGAAAAAGGCGTTCCTTGTAACGCAGAAGCACGTGTCTGCAGTTTTCCTGCGCATTTGTGCTTTTTACAACGTTGTATTTATGTTATTATAAATGAATACCTTTGCACTGAAAAGTATATTGTAAAATACAATTGTAAAGTGCACAAATAGGCAATAAATTGCTGCTTTGTGGTTGGGGTTACAAGAAACCCCTTTTTTAATGCAAAAGCAGTGAGATTGAAAAGACTCCAAAAAAGCCAAATCGTTTTTCCAATGTCGTTCCATGCACAATCTTGCATTGAAAAAGGGGTTTCTTGCAACCCCGAAACTCGTGTCTGCAATTCATTACTAATTCGGTGCATTTATCCTTAACTCCAGTACAACAGTATGTCACCCATAGTATTTGCCGCCATGTTTGGTTAAAGTTACGTGGAAATCACTAACTTGCGATATTCACACGTCATTAATTTTTAAGCTTCTTTCTAATTTCAGATAAAGTGAATCATTGACCATTTAAAATTCAATTAAAATACTTTTTGGAAAAAAATTGTCTACTAAATAGGATAACAGCTCCGTTAACCTTTTGATGCGCGGTGGTTGCGCCACGAAATCACCAATTAAAAAAATATTCTTTTTTTTCTTTTTCAATTTTTTTAATTAAAAATTATTTGTGTTGTTTTCTTTTAAGATTAATGAACACAAATATGTGACAGAGCAACAAAATTATCTATTTCCGTCCCTCAATTTTTTGTGCAACTTATTTCAAAATTTTAAATCAAAAATGGAAATTTTATGAAATTTTTAAATTTTTTATTGGAACTGAAACAGTCAAACAATTTTCTTTATTTTGCCTCAGGTGTTCAATCATGTTTTTGCAAATGATATAAATTCCTTTTGGAAGGCGTAAACCCGTTTTTTCATGCCCTAGGTGGGGGGACGTGGTCCAATGGGGACACCACCCCCTGCAAAAAAAAAATCGTTAGAAAAAAATTTTGACTGTAAAATCTATGCTTGGGGGATCAATTAAACCCACTCGTAGTGATTTTTCATTATATTTCAAAACATTTAAGGTCTTGCGCAACAAAGGGTTGAGAGCCCTACATACGCTCCGGACAATCCGAAGGTTTTCCTTGAGGAAAACCTTAAGGAATTCCTTCAGGAAAACCTCATAAGAGGAGTGTCCGGAGTTCCTTGGAAATATCTCAACATAATTCACCATACACATGTAGCGGATTTCCTCAAGACCTGGTTTCTCAAGGAGCTCCCTCGGATTTTCCGTTGCGTGTTGACCGGAAAGTAATGTCGGTTTTTTTTTCCAAAAGAATCAGTTGCTAAAAGTTTTTATTTTAAATCAACGATGAAATTATCTTCGCTATCAATGTCATTTTGCCATCTAGTAATAATTTTTAAATCTCGGATAGATTTTTTTTTTTTTTAAGTGAGTTTGAGAACGAAATATCTTGAAATATTATCTTTTACACAAGCTGAATTTTCAAACTCTTGTGTAATAGAAAGTGTTTTAGCGATCAGAAGAAATTGAAAGACGACTGTTTCACGCGTAATACTCACCTGACATTGCACCATCTGATTTCCCTTTATTGCGATTTGTATATGAAAAAAAAAAGACCGCGAAATTTTGGCTTGCATCCAAGATATCATTTTAAGATGTTTTGCCTCAAAAATCAGTTTTTTTTTTTTTTTTTTTAATGTATTCGGGATTTCGTACAAAGGCCCTTGATAACAAAGATAATTACATCGTTGATTTAAAATAAAAACTTTTAACAATTGATTTTCTTGAAAAAAAAAGAGATTTCTTTCCGGTCCTCCAAACATCATGGGGTTAAAAACAATAAAATTTTCTTTAGAATTCAAAATGAAAGACTAACAAGGAGGCGAAGCAAGCGATTTTTTTTTTCACAAAAGCAGAACGTAAACAAGATGTCAATCGCCAATATCGCACTATTTGGAACTTTTCGCAAGATTAACAATAAAATTTGAATGAGGAATGTTTCGTAAACACAAAATTTTCTTCTTTTTGTAAGAGAAAAATACAATGAGCAAAATAAAAAGTTTATGCATTAGGACATTTCATTAATTCTAAAATTCTTTTTCATTGCATTAAAGCAGAATTCAGAATCAAAGGAGAATAATACAAAGAAAGGAATAAAACTTCGCATAAATGAATTCGCTATGCAAGCGAAATGAAAATCAGAGAACACTTTTTAAACAGCTGAGAATATTTTACGTTCTTTTTGGACATTTCCATGTCAAAATACCACAGGAATAAGAGTAACGGCCACGATTACAGTTAAGCCACATGGCAGCAAAATGGCGAAAATTGTTGTTCTTACACAAACACCGTAAAGCGTTTAGAACTTTTTATTTCCATCACTGCGGAGTGTAATTAAACCTTTGGTGAAGCTCAAATCCTTTTTCCAACCTTCTTTTGCATTAAATTTTGAGTATACAAGGATATTAAGAAATTCCTGAATAAAGAGAAAAATATAAATAGTTTTTCCACACAGCTTCCTTTCTTCAGATTTTGGCTATTTTCTCCTTTTAAACACTCATTTCTTCTGCATTGATGGCTGGAATATAATATGCATGCTAATGCCCATACGAATACTGTTATATGTTTTATTCATATGCAAAATAATGCTTTTTTTTCGATGAAAATCTCATTTTTGTTGAATCGTTATTCTTTTATATTTGAACTTTCTTCAAAAACGTTTTCTAATAATTTTCTCCGAGTTCACATCCTTATAAATACCGACGGATAAATTATTAAAACTAACTTTTTATAAAAGCACATTTATGCCATTCTACTCTCATGTGTGAAACAATCAGGCTCTAAAATGTCACCAACATTTTGTTATAGATCCTAATATTCTAATCAATCTGGAGTAAGCATATGTTTTAATCTTTACATTTGATATAAAGATGCTCCTGACACAGTGTTTTTTCTTTTTCTCATGAAACAAGTTCGTTTGTTAAGATTTATTTGCATGCGTCATGGTGCGTTGCATCTACAGCTAAATTCTTTTAATTGTCTATATAAATTAGATAATATTTTTGCATTATTAATAGAACAATGACAAACAAATTGTAGTTTTTGAAAGATACGTTTCCAATGCAACGGAAACATATATCATTTCTTGAGAAGTAATAATTTAAGTGTTGAAAAAAATTATGTACAACGCCACAGTACGAAAAACAAAACATTTTGCTCTGCACGTCGCGAGTTGGACATTTTGCCTCTGAATCAAAAATTAACAAAACTTGAACAAAGAATGAGAAAAAAATTCGTTTGTATTATAATGGATGTATGTTACTTCAAAAACTTCTATTTTGGCATAACTGTGCCTCATGGTTTCACTCGCGTTAATAAGACAACAATCTATTAAAAAACTATTTTAAGTACACTACGATATGATATGTATATGATAAATATATAGTAAAAACATTAAGAGTGAAACGCAAAAATTCAAATCGGCGCCATTGTCGGCCATCGCCCTCTACCCACTGTTGCCAAAACAATACTTTTCATGAAGGTCATCTCTCGAGAAGAATGGAAGCTAACCACTCGTGCTTTTTGATCATTATTATTTTTAAACTATAATAATAACTCCTTACATACAGCGTAATTTTATATAGCCTGAAGCCTTTCTATTTAAATGGACTATTCAATGCAAAAAGAATTTTTCAATTCGAATCAGTAGCTCCTGAGATTAGCGCGTTCAAACAAACAAACTCTGAAGCTTTATATTAGTAGTATTAGGTATGCACCGATTAATCGGCAGTACCGATTAATCGGCCATTTTGCCGATTATTAATAATCGGTAAAATTGGGCCGATTAATCGGCCGAAAAATATTTTTCAAATATTATTCTTTAAAGTATACCATCACTAAGAAACAATGATGAATAATTTTATTAACAGCAATAGTAATTCTCACAGTTGATATAAAGGTTTTTTTTATTAATTCTCCTACTTTAAATAAATATACATGGACAATGTTGCAATATTTTTCATGTGGCGATAGTTTTCTCCTTAGAACAGTGCTTTTAGATAACCTCTAATTTTCAAAGAATATAAGTATTGAATTAAATTGCTACTAAGTATTAAAAAATATGAATTAAAAGTACTCCTAAATTGGAGTGTTTATCACAGATCCCCCCTCCCCCTTTTTTTGAGTTTTTATGTCTAATTAACAAAACTAACAATTGTGTTAATTATATTATTGACAATAATATGAAAGTTTGTTCTAAGAAATTTGATAAAACATTAAAATTATTTTGTGAAAACTAGAAAAATGAAAAAAAAAATTCTCTCAGAGATAAATACCGTGGATAGTTAAGCAGTGTGTAAAAACTGGGTCCCGGGTTCGATCCTTGTCGTTCGTATCTTGCGCTTTTTAATTCTCGTTTTCTCTTCCGTAAACTTTTACAGTAAAAAAATATTTTCCGGTGAAAGTTACAACATGGATACCAGTAACTTTTACTAATTTTTAACAGTGTGCTAGCGAGTTACTTTAACATTAGGTCTATAGGGCAAAAAATCTGTGGAGCAAAAAATCCGTGGGGCAAAATTAAATTAGCTTAATTTGTATGGTGCATTTATTTTTCTTCAACTTCTATGAACTCCTCGTTTCTCCTTTATTTCAATTTTCAAGATTTCCACAAAAAAATAACGATATCCTAATATTTGAAAACCATTTTTAAAAAATACTTCAAAATGTATCAAAAGGAATATTTTAATAAAATTTGCCAGATAAAATTTATTTTCACGCTACAAACAATTCAGTTTTCCTTAAGAAAAACTCAGCAGCACAGAAAGTGGAAAATATTTAAAGAGAAATACTCAGAAAGCACACACACATATAACGCTTTATGCGCTGAACTAAATTAAAAATGAGAGAATTTAGAACAAAAGTCGGAACTTTTTTATTTCTCCTCCCTTCCTCGCATTTTCAAATAAAAGTGCCCCGTAATGTCCTGGAAATAGAAATAATAGCCACGGTTAAAGTTACTTCACGTGTGAGAAAGAATGACAAAAACGGCCATTTTCGCGTAAGTGCATAACCCATTCAGAATCTTTTATTTCTCTCTGCTTTTTTTCGTAATTAAATCTTTGATGAATTTTAAATGCATTTTTCTGCCTGAATTTTTGAGGCTCATGAACGTTAAAAGTTCTCGGCTCCGACAAAATAAATGTCTGAAGAAAAACGTAAATGACATTTTTAAAAATTAAGAAGATTTTTTGTGTAAGATTTCAAACGATTTTTGGATGTGTGTGTATGAATGAAATTGATTTTTTCATCTTTAATATTTTGAGAAATAATCGTTTAAATGTATCTGCAGTGTTCAAATAAGTTTTTATTTAGCCTACGTTCTCGTTAAAATAAAACAAAAACGAAAAGAAGCATCAAAAAATTTTGTAGCGATAAAAAAAAATCCTTTTTTTTTTGTGATGAATTACTATTTGACCCTAATAAGTTGAGGTATGACCTTGACAATGCTTTCTTCTAACGGTTCTAGTTGAGACCTACGCAAAACTGCTACAAAAAATACCTAACTTAGCACCCTTCCCCCCAAAAGAAGTGAATATTATTAAGGTCAAGCTTCAACTTATCAGAACCAGACTACATCTCTAGTATATCATGCTGCAATAAATGAAGGGTCAGGGGGAAAAACCACGGTAGTCCACTTTTTGTTGAATTTAAACTGATGCTACCACCTGTTAGAACAATAAGTGTAATTTCGTTTAGTATATGCAATATTCGTGAAAAAACACTGTAGTCCATGTATTATTGTCATTTTAGAACAAGTATACTGGGGAAGTTTATGAGTTCGTAAAGTTTAAATTTCGTTTTTCTCAAAATGAATCAAATGTGACTACCGTGGTTTTTCCCCCTGACCCTTCAAATGCTTTCGTCAAAAACTTTTTTGTGAATATTCTCCATTCGCAGCGCCACCGAGGTTCGAATCCAAGTTCATCAGCATCAGCGTGCCGAAAGGACAGGATGCAGAATTGCGTTGTGAGGCGAAAGGAGATCTGCCGATACAAATCAACTGGGAGAAGGATAAGCAGCCTTTGGACCCCAAATCCATAAAAAGGTAATGTTGAGCTAGCTGGACTAGACAAATAAAACAGAAGCAATATAAATAGTTTGCATAAAACATGCATTGAAGTCAACGCTTTTGCAAAAAATCTAAAGTCATTTCAAATTCAGCTGTTTTTGAAGTGTTAAAAACAGCTTTAATTCGTTACGTGTGTATGTGTGTGTATATGTATGTATGTGTATTTTTGGGTAATTACAATTGCTATTTAATTTCATTCGACCGCAGTCGACGTTGTAGCTCTTTTTTCAGACTGGACACACGGCGAGCACCACTCTTCACCTGCTGCTTCAAGTCGATGCATGCCTGCTCCTCCTGATGGTGGCTCCCACGTCCTGCGCACTGTCACATACATACACACACACACACCTACACACACACGCGCGGAGATATCGCAATTCGTCTTTGCGAAAAACATAATTTGAATTCAAGATGAAAAAATTCAAATTAGTTTATTCATTTATTAATTTTCTTAACTGAGAAAAATTTACGGTCGAAAAAGCATCAGTATTTGAAACGAACTAACTGCAACAGGGGCTTCATGCTCAAAAATAACAAAAATCACAATCAGAGATTTTACTAGGTATGTTCAAGGCGTAGAAATACTCCTTGACATTTTTAGAGGAGTGGTATTAATTTTACTTGCTCATTCGAATAATCGGTTTGAAGATTATCCTGCTTAAAGTAATAAATTTTCACTATACCAAGCTGATGTAACTTTATCTTCATCCCAGATAATGAAACATCAAGATTATTGAAATACTTTTTCTCCACAAAGTAGCTATGCCATTCAGTGAGCTGTAGCACACTTTTATTAGTTTTTATTCAGCGAAAAACTGATTTAATTACATTATTCCAAAATAATGTCAAGTAAAAAATTCTCCATTTTTACCTACTCCTTCCACTTTTTTTTGTGCGATGAAATTTTAAAATAATGCAATAATAATATATTTCTCTTTCTTCATGAACAGACAACATGCAACTAAAAAATTTTATAAAATTGTTATAAAGCACGAACAAAAAAAAACTGCATAGAGTAGTAATAAGTGTTCCGAAAAACCGACCGCCCCAGAAGAAGAAGGAAGAAAACATCTAAATTTTACTTTTCGCCAAAAGGCTTTTTCAAACAAAGTATTCGAAGCTTCCCGTGAAATAACTTTAAAATTAAATGATATTTTTGATGAAGAGAGGAGGAAAAGGAAACAATTTCTTCGCAGAGGCCCCTCCAACCTCCCCATTTTTTTCTCCTTTTCAGCCTGGAGGAAATTATTTATGGATTGAATGGAAGTTTCTAATAAGGTGTTCGATGACTAATGCTTGCTCGGCCCCGTGTCGTTCGTTCTTCAACCCCATTTTTCCTTCCCTTCTTCGCATAATGAAATATTCATGGCTTCGCTCTTCACTTCGCTTCTGTTGTTTCTTGTTCACGGCTTTTAGTTTAGAGTGCATGCTCAGTTTTGTGCTTTTGTTTTCTGAAAAAAAAAGTAAAGGAAAGATCTTTTATGGAACATGCATATCATTTAATGGTGTGTGTCTCTGTCTGAAGGGGAGACCTTTGTTGCTCCATGAATGCATTGCTTTTGAAATGTGTAGTTATATATAGATTCCTCCCGCCATTCCGGTTGGATGTTACCGCTTTTTTAAATTGTATTCATGGAAAAGGGAGCAAGAAAAATGTGTCTCACAGTGGCGTAATCTAGGGGGGGCATAGGGGGGCAAGTGCCCCCCTACTTTTTTTGGTCCAGGGGCAGAGTTATTATTTTGCCCCCTAGTTTTTAAGTGAAAAATTTTTTTTTAATTGTTTGTCAAATGATGCATACCTTATTTTCAAACGAGAAAAAATGTAATTTCCTAAATGTAACCATTGTAGGAAAAGACGGGACACAATACAATACAATACAATACAAATGCGACGACCAGCAGCAGGCTCTGGGCCCAACTGGGCTGGTCCTAGTCAAATTAAAGACCCAAATGAAGATCAATGGCCTTCTTAAAGCTATCTACTTCATTGCTCCTTACCGCCTCTTCCGGTAAACTGTTCCAAGTTCCCACTTTTTTAACACAGAGACAGTCTCGGTACAAGGAAGCAACCTCTCTTCCTGATAGCAAGCCCCCACCCCCTTTTCCTTGGAAACTGCTTTTAAGCAATAAATAGGGTCTGATTTTATCCATAAGACCTCTCTAAACATACATGGTCAAACAAGGGGCCCTGAAAGGACAAAATCTGTTTAATTTACGTTGCTTAAGGTATCTTTGAAAAAAGCAATTTGAACGAAAAAAGATGATAAAATTGCATAATAAAACAATACTTGTAGCTGATACTTGAAAGTTGTTTGGCAAATTTAATTGATGTTTTTCCTTTTCAATTTCTTTTTATCATTTTGTAAAGAAACATTTACGTGACATTTTTAAAAATAAATGTTACAGTACAGAACCCCCCCTCCCCCCTCGACTGTGATTCAGATTAGCCCTCTCTCTGTTTTTACTTCCCTTTTTTAGCCTACTTTCCCGTTAAAAATAAAAGAAAGACGAAAAAAGTATTAAAAGTAGCTTAATGCATCTAAAAAATATCGCCAAGTCCAAAAAAAATCGTCAAGTTAAAAAAAATATCGCCAAGTCCAGAAAATATCGCCAAGTTGAAAAAATAAAGAGGTAAAATGAATATCGAAAAATTAAAAATTTGAAAGTAGGGTATTGAGATGGGGAATTTGTGTGTCAGTCTGTCGGTCGGTCTGTCGGTCGGTCTGTCCCCCCCTAATAACTTTTGAATGAACATTCCGATTTGGACAAACTTTTTTTTGTTGGAAAGATCTCGGCGAGTACAGCTCATTCCCATATTTGATTTTTCGATTTGAACAATTTTTGGTTCAATTTTGAGCCGTTCAAATAACCGGTCCCGCGATACTAACTTTTTAATGAACAGTCCGATTTGAACAAACTTTTTTTTGTTGGAAAGAACTTTTCAAGGATACTTCATTCCCGTATTTACATTTCCGATTTGAACAATTTTTCGTTCAACATTGAACCGCTCAAGCAAGCTGTCACCCCTAATAACTTTTGAGTAAACAGTCCGAAAAAAAAATGACTGACTGTGCAGACGATTTTTTGTTTATTTATTCATTTGTTTTATTGAATTTATTATTATTATTATTATTATTATTATTTTTGGCAGACGATTTTTTTGTAACAAAAATGTTTCATTCACGAGGGCATTTTATTCTTTATTTATATTTAACAACTGGCAACGGATTAAAAGTGAAATTCGAGACATTTTATCAACGGACGAGTTTTTTTTTTCTTTTTTTTTTTTCTTTCTTTGATAAAATGTGTTTTGATGTACTTTGTACTTTTAATTTTTTTTTGAAAACAATTGAGGAATTTTTCTACGGAAGAACTGTAACAGTTACATTCTTTAAAAGGTGCGACAAAACTTTATTTATTCATTTATTTACTTTTTATGTGTCTATTTCATCTGATGAGAGGGGTATATTTTGCTTTTAGAAAACAGCTTCAAGTGCTAAAAAGGTATGTTTGACATAATTTTTAGTCTTAGATAATCAAGAGAATAATGATCAGATGCTAGAATGCCGATGTCGATGTACGGGAAAGTAGGCTCGTTTAGTTCTTGACAGAAATTCTTGTTTTAATTGCAACACTGACAATCCGCTGTAGTTATTTAGATGTAGCCGGAGCCCGGAACACAGTTCTGATTCCATTGATTCTACAGTTTAAGCTGACCTACGATGGGCATGATTCCCTTGAGAGCCGGCTTCTGAGTTGACGCTCGAGGTAATCTGTCAGCTTTGACGGTGCCTTGGATCCTTGATGGTTGCGTAGAAGTCCCGTTAAAGTTGTGAGAAGGACTTGAAGCTTATCTTGGTATAAAGAGTTAAGATAGTGTTCTTTAACATCTGTCATTATTTATGGAAGCTATTGGCTATTATTAGTTTCTTCCACTATTATATGGATCAGACTAAGATCTAGATCAGACCACCATGGAAGGCGTATGGGAATATCTAACCCTTTCCCACGATTTTTTCACTCAAGTTATGAATAACTGGACGCCGCAGACAACAAAAATTTCTCATGAATGGAAAGGTACAGCTACTTGACTTTGTCGGATTACCTTTGTCGGGTTATTTCTGTAGGTAATCCGGTAACCTTTAGTACTTTATTTATCGCTTCACAATATGTACGTGTGTTGTCGGATTGCCTTTGTCAGTTGTCGGATTATTAATTAAGTTAATTTTTATTGCTTTACTATGCATGTGTGTGGTAAACCGCAAAACTAGGAGGCGTGTACAGACTATCTGTCTCCGGTTAATTAACAAATAGAATGTCTAGTCTATCTGAGCATCTGTCACAGCAACATATATCCCACCAATCGAAAAAATTGTCCTTAAAAAGATGCACGCCTACACCTTGAGCCCCTGTTAGTTAGGATACGCTGATGAAACTAATTTTTAATTTTGATTGGAAAAAGAGTCCACTTGTTGATTCGGTTCTACAAGGGTATAGGGCACTTCAAGCCACTAGTCAATACTAGAGTTTAGAGTTACAGTGTCAGAAGATCCATCTCCAGTTTCCTCCAAGTTTGGCAAAGATAAAAAGTTACGAAGTAGAAGATAATAGATCTCTAACAAATAGGTTAGTCTTTCTACTTTTATCTCTTAACATTTTGTCTAAATATTTACAGTCACCAAAAATAAATTATAACAACGTATTAAAAATGGTCAAGGAAACAAAGAGTATCTTAAAAAATCTTAGAACAGATCAAGAATTTGAAAATTTGTGGAAAACTACTTCCGATCTTTCTACAGCTATGGGATTTAAATCTCCTCACATTCAAAGACACAAGCGTGTGCCCCAGAAATTAGGAGGCGGAGATAAACAATCTACAACTACTCCGAAAGACCACTATAGAATCGAAAATTATTTTAAAGTTTTAGATGTAATTATTAATGAAATTGAGCAATTGTGGCGTTTTCAGATGTCTTGACAGAAAATGAACCTAGAATCCAAAGTTTGGAACTGATTTCCAGTTTGTACGGTTTAAATTTAGAAGAAATCAAAACTGAAGTTCAAATTTTTAATCGCATATTTAAAAGCTCAACAGAGACGGATAACTTGGAAAACAAAATCAAATACATTAAGCAACATGATATAAGAAATGGATTTATAAGTCTTCATACATTGTATAAAACTTTCTTATGCATACCAATGAACACCGCATCAAGTGAAAGAAGCTTTTCTTCATTAAAAAGACTCAAAACGTATCTGCGCTGCACAACAGGGCAAGAAAGATTATCAGACCTTGCGTTATTGAACATTGAAAGGGACATTATAATAGATAAGGATGCTGTCATCAATGCATTTTCTTCAAAGGCATAGAGGAAAGGAAGGCGCCTTACCCTTCATTAGTGCTTGTTTGAATATGTTTTTTTTTTTTTTTTTTTTGTCAGATTTATACTTGTTTTCACGGTTTATATGTTTAATTTGTAAATTTAAACTAATTTTTATTTCCTTTTTGCTGTTCGGTAATACATGTAACTTTTGATTACACATTTTATTTTATAGCTTTTGATATTCCTGACTTGTTGTGCACGTTATGACTCAGTGTATGTAAATTTGATTCTTAGAGCAGAGATTTTTTGTATAGCATGGATTAAAAAACCAGTAAGAACTGAGATTGATTTTAGAAATCGATAAGATTTCAAGACCTACCTGTTGAAAAAAAAATGGAAAGAATAAATTTTTAATTTAGGAATACGGAATGGTTGTTGCCAAACATAATTGAGTCTCCAGTGCAATAAATTTTATTGGTTGAAATACAGTTTCGATTCGACGAGTCAATTCGACGATTTCAATTTTTTTGAATCTTAATTGATTCAGCTTTAACACTTTAAAGATGTTGGTTTCGAATCCTTGTGAAAGAAAATTTTTCTTCCAAATGTTACCATTGCTAATAAGACCTTTTGCTCCCAACAATGGTTAAATCAAATATCGCTTTTACTAATTTATGTTTCCTGAATTCATTAAGATTAGTAAATGTACTTCCAGAAGTTGACCGAATGAATGAACAATGCCTATTTCATATGTGAAATTTTAGCAACTAATCCCTCTGTAGATTTTCTTTAAGATGTACTCTCAGTAACAGAGAGTAAGATGTACTCTTCTCGTCTCTGTTGCCTTGTTCTGTTTTTAAAACATTTAACATTTCGTAAAAAGTTTTTCGATTTTTTGATTTTATTATTATCATCATCATCATTATTATTACTATTTGTTTATTCATTTATTTTTATTATGATTATTTTATTATTATTATTATCATTTTTTTTTTTTTTTGAAAAAGTACATTTTGCATTATTTTAATTGAAAAAAGAAACCCTTACAAAAAGTTTGCCCCCCCCCCCCGTTTTTCGAGGCCAAATTACACCTATGTGTCTCCAATATCTCTTTATAACAGTTCTTAAAAAATAATTTTAAAAAAATAATTTGAAAGAAAAAATGATGTTAAGCAATAGGAATAAGTTGCATTTATGCAATAGTTTAATTTGTGAGTATCAGCTGAAGGGCCTTTTTTTTCACTTGAGTGTGTATTGTTTGTTTGGAACTACAAGCTGGTTGGGGTCTACGCCAGAAGTCTTGGTTCCGGCAAAACTCTAGGTGACGTTTTTACAGTATAATACAGCTAATTTTACTGTAATAAACTGTAAATTGCTAATTTTTCAGTAGTAAACTAAATTGCTGATTTTACAATAGGAAACTAAGGGCCGCGGTAGCCCTATCGGTAAGACGTCGGACTTGTGTCCGGAGGGACCCGAGTTCGATCCCAGTCGATCAAAGATCCACCGCCTTGATTAATGGTGGCTGGGAGGCGTTAAAAATGTCGTGGTCACAAAGTCCTCCAAGTGAAACGATACCTCTGGGGGTGCTAGAACCTAGGGTTTGCTCGACCCTAGGTTCTGGTTCAAAATTAGAATAGAGCACTCTTCAGGGCCCTATCCCGGTTAAACCACGAAGCTGTGGTAGGTACGGGGGACCCTGGAGTGTGAAGTGAAATGAAATGAAGCAAAATCACTGTGGCGAGAGTTTATCTCGAGTCTGATCAGGATGATCCAAGAAGAGCGGAAGATCCACTCTCTACTCTTTCTTCTTCTTCTTCCTCTTCTTCGGAGTAGTTGCCTGATGTGCCTGGGTGATGCTCATAGTCTAAGATCCGACTTAGGTTGACCTACCCTCATCGATTTTCCCTACGCTGCAAAAAATGAATGTTTTTACGGAAAAAACAGCTAATTTTAAAGTAATGTAGTAACAGTAATAAACTGTAAAGTAACAGTAATAAACTGTAAAATCGCTAATTTTAGTTTTTTACCGTGCATTATACAGTTTTAAACTGGAACCCCTGCTTCCAGTATTATACTGTTATTTTACAGCTAAATTTTACGGCAATGAACTAAAATTGCTAACTTTACAGTAAGAAACTGTAAAATTGCTAGTTTTTTACTGTGCACTTTACAGTTTTAAATTCGAACCTCGGCTGCCAGTATTATCCTGTAAAATCAACAATTCATTTTTCACAGTGTAATATGTTATACGCATACATAAATGTAGATAAAAATATTTCTAACACGATGGCATATAGTTATCGAAACAAAAGTGATCCAATCATAGGGTTATCGTGGTTTTAAAATCCAGTAATTGAGTAAAACTGCAGTTTTTCTGCTGGTAATTTAAATTTAGCAAGAATCTGCAATTTTTCCACAGGTTTTTGAAAATAAGAAGCAGATCCAAACTTCTAGTGAATATGACGCTTATTCGGCTAAATAATCGACATTTTCGCAAGAGAATAGTTGTGTGATTAAGAAATTAAGTGCCTTACACAATTATGGGCTTTTAAAAAATTCTGCAAGAGCAGTAGAGTAATTTTGTAGTTTTCTGCTAAATTTCTTCTATAACTGCAGAAAATCTGCAAAATTGCTAAATTATTGAAATTTCAAAATCGCGACAACTCGCGACTATAATAAGAACATTTTTGTTTAGTCAGCTTTATATCGTCGTGTTTAAATATTTTTATCTACATTTTTATGTATAACCTAAATCGGATCTTGTGCCATCATGTCTTGCACACACACGCGGCCGCCTACACTCCTAGACCCATATATACACACACACAAACACAAACACAAACACACACACACACACACACACACCTATCGTAATTCATCATTGCAAAAAACATTTGATTTCGAGATGTGAAAATTCCTTTTTTTAATACTAGTTAAACTTGTTAATAAACGACGAAATTCTTAACTGTACTATAAATTTTTGAAAAATTATAATGTGCTTAAGTGTTTGTTTTCTGATTAGACTATAATCTACATGTTAAAATGGTAAACGTAGTAACACTAAAAACTCAATCTTTACAAGTTTTCCCCCACAATTTGAATTGAAAAAGTGAAAAGTTTTTAATTTCTCGTCCCCAAAAAAAGAAGAAAAAACGCTTAGCATGATGAAGATTAAATCTAATTTTAATGGTCCAAAAGCATAATGTGGAAAGCTCGCAAGTGTGTCCGCATTTGCGAGCTTTATAACACCTTATTCAAGATCCTAGACTTTCAATGCTGCATCTTAATGCTATTGAAATAGCACAGAAATGATTTTTTGGGCACAGAACTTTCACCCACATTTTGAGTAAACGTGGTAGTTGCTCAAAATAATGTATTTCAAAGTAGCGGATTACATTTTGGTGCAATTCAAAAAACAGCTGACTATTTTTTCAATTTGCTTTTTTTTTCTTAAGGAACTTATTCATCAGCTTCGCTATGTGTATAATTCGTTTTGTTCAATTCTATTGCTATTTTTTTAATAGTACTAAGTAATTATCCTGCGTTGCCTGGGTACTGAGCTTTTTTCATTGAGAGAAAAGAATAGTGAAGGATGGTGTAAAATGCAGCTTTTATTTATTTATTTGTTCATTTACTTATTGAAAAATTGAATAAGTCAGGGTTGTGAGGGAGACAGCGTTTTTTTTTTTTTTTTTTTTTTTTTTTTTTTTTTTTTTTTTTTTTTTTTTATCCCTTTGAACAGCCCTAATTTTGCCTTTCAATATATTTTTAAGCACATGAGAACGCTTTTTTTTCCTTTTTCTCTTTTTACTTCCTTTTACGTAGTAAAGGAAGTATTGTGATCGCGAAAAAAAAAATCACTCAAATTTGGATCTAAATTTTGATTTTGCTCACCCCCGAATGAATGTTGAGTAGTTTTTTCGACCTGTCAGCACGTGCATATGTACCTACCAACATATAAGCAGCCGAAAAATCCTTTTCAACCACCCCCGAGTTAATTACGACGAGTTTTCTCGTGACGTCTGTATGTACGTATGTACGTATGTGCGTATGTGTGTCGCATAACTCAAAAACTATATGCCGTAGAAGCTTCTAGCTTGGTATGTAGGCTCTGAGGATGGTCTAGTTGTGCACCTCCCCTTGTGGTTGCATTCGAATGTTCCCAAGGGGTGTTTTACCCCTTTTTTGGGGTAAATCAGTGTTAATTTCAATGCAGACTCAAGTGATATGAATTGGCGCGACCACTTGGCGATATGTCGCCAAGCTTTTGGTCGCCAAGTATTTGACGCCAACTTGGCGACATATCGCCAAGTTGGCGACAAATTTGGCGAAAAAAATTTTTTTTTTTTTTTTTTTTGAATTTGGGTTCAACTTGGCGCTATTGGCGATATTTTGCGAAAAATTCACTGAATGATATTAAAATCGGCAATATTTAGAAAATTAACCATTATAAAACATTTTTTGCATTGTTTCGTGGCAGATTAGGGGAGTAAATGTTTGAATTGTTATCTTGCTCACTCCAAGCACTTTTTTTAACACTTAAGGCAACTACTAAGAAATTTACACGTAAAAGGAAGTAGTGTGTGGTCCATACCGGATTTTTTTTTACGATCTCTCCCGTGTTCTTCCAAAGGATTACGTGTCCATCCTCGAAAGACACCCCTAGCACCGTTGAATGGCTCTATTTCAAAAAGGGGTGACAGCTTGATTGAGAAAATGCACCATGGCCGCATTTCTGATCAGTCCGATATAATTTTATTTTTCTAGAACTGATAAGGAAGGGGAATAAACTAAAAAAGAAAAAAAAAACATCAAGGTGAACTAACACGTCGAATCCAACGAAGAACAAAACAAAACAAAGCAAAATATTCTCACATTCCTGATCTCTTTCATCACCATCACCCATATTTTGACAAAATCAGTAGAGATCTGAGGCATGAGCAAATGCGTCCATGGTCACCGGAAAAAATATCAAACAGTAACACTATTTTTTTATTTTGCACCCACCTCACTTGTTCACTCAAATCTTTCTTTTTTTTTAAATGGAATTGACAGTCTACCAAAACGGCTCAACCAGAAATAATAATTTTAAAATATTAGAGAGAAACTACTACAGATAATTACAAAATCTTACTTTCCCTCTTTTTCACACAATTTGGAAAAAAAATTAAAACTGCCAAATGCTTTATGCATTACAAAACTACTTAGCGAGTAGTTTTAAATTTTACATGAACTTTTCCACTCGTATCTTCTCCTTCAAAAAAAATCAGCTCCCATATGAAAAAAAAAATTTGAAACCAAAGCTTCTTTCAATACGTCAAACGCCGAAAATGGCTTCGGAAAAATCATCTCAGAAGCGTCTTTGAAACAATTTGCGACAGCGAAAATTAAGAAAAATTTTAAAACGTGTTAGCTTTACTTTTCCAGTCTCCATTTTTCTAAAAGTTACTTAAGTCGTGAGTGAAGTAAATTTTTCTAACGATGACTAATGCTTGAGTGCCGTGTTTTCTCCTTTCTTCTTTCCACCTTTGCATAATGAAATATTCATGGCTTCACTTTTTACTTCACTTTACTTCGTCCTTCATTCGCGGTTTTGATTTTTGAAATGTATGTTCGTTTTTTTTTATCTGCTGTTTCTGAAATAGGAATCTGTTTCAGATAACATGAAAGCCATTTAGCATGTCAGTAATTTTTTTCGTAACGAAGAAAATTTTTGTTTTTGAAAATGTTTCATTGCTCTTAAAATTTTTCGGATATGCATTAGGATTGAGTCGTTATGATAATCAAAAGGCAGCGTAAAAATATCTCAAAGTTGTAGTTACATCTGTAACAAAAAATTACCCATAATCAGTCTTTTAACTTGAAAAATTTAGATCCGTACACATTTGTCTTCATTTCGTTTTTTTGCGAAAAATTAAAGAACAGCTAAATAGTCGAAATAAATATGGACAATTTTTCCCATTTTCCTAATGCTTTACTGGAAAGAAATAATGCAAGAAGACATCAGCTTATTGTTTTCAGCATTTTTTTTTTCTTTTTTTAGCCTTTTGATTGAGTTAAAAATGTTAACACTGTACCACCCTTGCCTATTTCTAACTTTAACCTAGTTCATGTCACAGCATAAACAGTTTGACAAAAATAGCTAAAGTACACCAAATGCAATCAACCTGCCTGATATCAAAAACAGCGCGAAGCGGTGTTGACATACGTGACTTAGGCAAGAATTCAAGTGAAACACCATTGCAATCGCTTCGAGGCGATCGCAAATTGCAATAGCTACTGGAAGTCGAATTACATTAGAATCGCATCTAGTAGCGATTGCAACGAATCCAAATTTGGGAATTTGCGATTCATTGGTGAGTTGCGATCGTCCTTGTTTCACTTGAATTCCTGCCTTATTCTTGAGAAAACCTTGTGACTGCATCTTAGTTTCTAGAGAAAAACCCCCTGAAATTCTCAAAGAACAAAAAAGCTTAACTATCAGCAATAAAAATTTTCTAGGACGTAATCCACAGGTAGTAT